>PVJA010043094.1:0-16953 GCA_004027025.1 Myocastor coypus | reverse complement strand
CCAGGATATAAGAGAACCTGTGCTGTAATATCCTATAACTCAGAGGTGTCCCAAATTTCCTGGTCAAGGAGATTATGGGACCTCAGAGGAAAGGGATGAATGAACTGCAGTGCATCTAAGGAGAGTCACCCAGAGAAAAACATTCTCTCAGGCTTTCACGGAAAACAAAATGGCCAAGCAGTGGCTGTGACTCGTCCCGAAGGCTGACACTAACAACAGTTCTACAAAGTACTGTCTATGGTCTCAAACTTAATCCTGAGGGGATTTGACCCTGGAAGATACAAAAAAAAAAAGAATGTTTAGTTATACAGGTCTTGCTTCGACTTGCCCTTGACCACCCAGCAAGAAAAAAAATGCTTAATTACAATGCATGGAATGCAGAGCTAGATTGGTGAGATGAGCTTTAGGAGGCTTAGATTCAATAGCCTCCAACATCACAAGCTTCACTGGTGGCCCACTGCAATTGCAAAACCTTTGATTGTGTATGTATCTGCTTCCTCTTAGTCCAAAGAGAAATATATTCTTTCCTTTTTTTTTTCCTAAGCAACATCAATAGGGAGGTGGGTCATGCCCACACACTGTACTCTGTAGAATGATTGTGAGGACAATATGCAATATGTCAACTTTCAAAGAAAAGAAAGGGGAAAAGAAAAAAAAAAGTAATGTGGATTTAGAAAAGTTAATGTTTAATTGTTTGATCAATCTTATATACCTATATGTATTAATCTAAACTGATCTGATGATGAAAATATGTGATATAACCATTGTTAAATTTAAACAATAAAAAAATTGAAACAAAAAGAAAGAAAATATTCCACCAAGAAGCTATTAGAATTAATATGTAAATTCAGTAGCATAGCAGGATACAAACTCAATACAGAAAACTCAAAAGCAATCCTCTACACAGATAACAAACACACTGAGAGAGAAATTAGAGAAACAATAACTTTTATGATAGCACCACAGAAAATGAAATACCTAGAAATTAATCTAACTAAAGAAATAAAAATCTATTTCATGAAAAGTACAGTATTCTTAAAAAAAAAAAAAAAAAAAAAAAGACATTGCAGAGGATTTCAGCAAATGGAAAGATATTCCCTGCTCTTGGATAGGAAGAACCAATATTGTGAAGATGGCCATAGTCACTAAACTGTTATACATAGCTAATATAATTGCTATCAAAATACCATCAACATACCTCACAGATCTGGAGAAGTCATTCCTAAAATTTATTTTGAAAATATCTAGAATATTAAATACAATCCTAGGCAGCAAAGACAAAGCAGGAGGTATTATAATTGCTGACCTAAAGTTGTACTACAAAGCTACCATGATAAAATCAGCATGGTACTTGCAAAAAAAGACGTCACAAGCTATGGAATAGATTAGAAGACACGGATGCCAATACATACACACTCAGCCACTTTATGTTTGACAAAGGAGCCAAACATGTTTACTGGAAGAAAGACAGCGTCTTTAATAATCATGCTGGAAAAACTGGTTCAATACATGTCAAAAATTAAATCTTGGCCCAGGTCCATCTCCATGCACCAAACTAAAGTCAAAATGGATTAAAGATCTAAATATTAAAACAGAAACACTAAATCTCCTGAAAGACAAAGTAGGAAGACATCTTGAAGGCATCCGGGTAGGCGAGGAGTTCATGGACAAAATCAACCAACCACAAATGCTGGAGATGCTGTGGGGAAAATGATCACGTCGCTGTTGGTAAGACTGCAGACTGCTAGAAACATTATGGCAATCAGTTTGGAGACTCCATAAAAACCTAGGACTGGAAATTCTACTCAATGCGATATAACCCTACTGAATAATCATATCACAGTAATATTTGTGCTCCTATATTTATAGTAACACAATTTATGATAGCTAAATCTTGCGAACGACAATGCCCTTCACCTTAAGAATGCTTGCAAAAGATGTGATGTTTTTATACGAGGACATAACTCAACTATAAAGAATGACATATTCGAAGCCTCCAAATATAGGTAAATATATCTCTAACATATACTCATAGGTGAAATAAACCAGACTGACATGTGTAATCGTTGGACAGTCTCTCTAGTGTAAGAACTCATAAGAAGAAACGAAAATGGAAAGGCATAACACAGCTAAATGGAAAACAAAAACTTAAGGATTAAACAATGAAGAGATAGCAAGCAAAAAAGTTAGGAAACATGGCAGGTGAAAAACATGCACTTATATAAATAGTATGAATTAGACAATGTCCCTAAGAATCTCAAGTAGTTTTTGACACTGATGATAGCAATGTGTACTAGCCAAGCCACTTTTGGACTGCCTGTCATTCTGGTCTTTCAGATGTATGCTGTTTCTAATGTCACTTCAATTTTTGTTATATGCTCAGCTAAATGTTTGCTTTACAAAAAGAAAAATGTGAAATAGAAGAGAATAAGAAACAAAGAAAAAGGACAATGATTGAGCTGCTACAATTTTGTCTATGATTAGATTTCTAAATTTTGCTGTAAAAATGTACTACTGTTTTTAAATCACATGGTATAGGAATTTATTACAATATCAATGACTGGTGAAACATACGAGTTCCAAGTTAAGTCTAAAGCATTTGATATTCAAAAAGACCACGATAGTAAGCTCAAGTATCTATGGTATAGAGTAATAGCATCACAAAGATTTTCTTCTGGATGATTATCAACTTAAGTTGGCAGACCAAAACATTAGAGAAAAGGAAGTTCTACAAGGATAGCCAATATTTTGGTCCTAGCCTTACAAGGTCAACAAGGATGCTGGAATAAGAGATCCTATGCTGTAATATCCTATAATTAAGTAGAGTTTCAGCTTTTCTGTTCAAGGAGATTAGGGGGCCACAGAGGAAAGGGATCGGTGATGTATACTGTGTCTAAGGAGAGTCATATAGAAAGAAAACACTCAGGCTTTCACAGAAAGAAAAACAGTCAAGCAATGGCCATGACTCATCCGGATGGCTGACACTCACAAAAGTTCTGCAAAAAGCTGTACATGGTTTCAAGGTAAATCCTGAGGGGATTTAAGTGACCTTGTAAGGTTCAAAAGTTAGATGTTTTCTTATATATGTCTTGTTTTAATTTGGCCTTAACCATCTAGCAGAAATGTTTAATCATGAGGCATAAAAAATAAAGCAAGAAAAGTAGGCTGATCTTGAAAGGCTCAAGTCAACAGCTTCTGATATTGCCAGTTCTGCTAACCCACTACTATTATGGAATACTGGACTATGTAAACAACTACTTTCTCTTATTTAAATGAGAAGAAATATTTAACGGTAGTGGTTAGGAAAGTTATCATGTCTGCATCTTGTACTCTGAACAACTGCTATGAAAACAAAAATATGTATTGTATTAATGACTATGGTTGCACTACTAACATGTTTAGAAACTATCTCATTATTATTTCTTATTACAAGGAATAAAACTAAACGCACCCTATGGGTAAGGTATATCACTAATTGCTATGAGCTCATTGAAAGGAAGGGTTTATGGCTATAATGTTTGAACAGTTTTTCATGCCTATATCTTGTAGTATGAGCAACTAATTAGAAGATTACAATGCACAACGTACTATCTATTATTACTTCTCCATAATCTTATTTTGAAAATTTACACCATTTTGTTGTTGATTTTCTCTTCCTTAAAAAATATTTGGAAAAAATATATTTGAAGAATTAGAAACAAAAAAATTCACAGCATATCCTACATAACTAGAAAAAAAAAGTTCATTTCAAGTTAGAAGTCCCCTAGAAAACCAAAATCAGTTCTGGGCAACAAAGATCAACAAGTTGTGATTAAAATCTGTGAGGTGAAATTATATTATAGAGCCACTCTGATAAAAATTTATAATACTGAGGAATGCACAAACTACCAGACTTTCCTTTCAGTGGAACACATTAAAAGATGTAAACATATCTCACACCACACTCAGCCACCTTATTTTTGACAAAGGAGCTAAAAACATTCACCAGAAGCAACATAGTCATTTTTACAAAGGGACCTGGAGAGACTGGCTCTGTATATGCTGATGTCTAAAACTAGACCCATATCTATCAACTTATGCTATGCTAAAGTAAAAATAGTTGAGAGACCTACATTTTAAAAGATAATACCTAATTCTACTGAAAGATAAGATAAGTGGAACCCTTTAAGACATTGTGAAGGCCAAAACACGATGAAAAAGAGCCCAACTGCACAGGAAATGCCACTAAGAATCAACAACTGGGGCCTCTTTAAAACTCTTTGTACAGTAAGAAAAACTATTGAGAACATTTGCTGCTCACACAATAACTACCTTCCAGAAATAAACAGAATTGAAAAATATCAGACCTTCCAAATTTAATGAGCAAATAAAAGTGGGTATCTGTGATGAACAGACATTTCGTAGGTGACAAAATACAAATGGCAAATAAATACAAGAACAGTTGTTCAGGGGCTGGGGAGATAGCTCCGAGGTACAGGTGCCTGCTGGGCAAGTGCAAGGCCGTGAGTTCGAACCCTGGTCCCACAAAAAAAAAAAAGAACAGTTGTTCAACGTTCCTTGTCATTTGAGATATCCAAATTAAAATAATGTCAACAATTCATTTCACTCCAGAAATAATGGTTACATCAGGAAATCAATCAATAACAAATGCTGGAGAAACTGTTGGGGAGAAGGAAACCTTCTCCACTGTTGGTAGTAGAGAGCAGGCTGGTATAACAATTATGGAAATAAGTATGGAGCGTCCCCAGAGAAAGTATGAGTAGGTGTTTCATTTTGCCAAGCTATTCCTTTTCTGTGCCTCTTACCAAATGTACTAGGCTAAAGGTACCAGCTACTCCTATCCTGTTTGTCTTCATGAAATAATTAAAGGCATTATTTCCTAGTGGTACATGTACACCTGTGTTAATAGCAGCACAGGTTTGATAGTCAAATGCTTGAAAATCCCATATGCCCGTTCATCAATGAATAGCTAAAGAAGATGTGCATTGCTTTTCTAATTGTGTACTAATCACCCATAAAGAAAGATAAGTAAGATATTTCTAGGCTATTTCAAGGATACAGCTTGATATCATAATCTTTTTTTATTTTTTTTTACTTTAAAGACTAAAAATAGCAGAAACAAAGATAGAAAAACAGTAACAAGTAAGAGTACATATAGTACAGAATTTCAAAACCAGAAAAATTTAACAATGGTTATAGTACATATTTTCATCACTGGATCAATTTAGATTAATGGATATAGGTATATAAGATTGATCAAACAATTAAACATTAACACTTTCAATAAACATTATTTTTTTTAACAATTGATGCACTGCATAATGTCCTCACAATAGTAATACAGAGCATGGCGTGTGGACATGACACACCTTTCAACTGATATTAGTAGGGAAAGAAAAAAATTCCTCTCTTTGAACTAAGAGGAAGCAGATGCATCCACAGTCCAATGTTCCACAATTGCGGTGGACCACCAGTGAAACTGGCAACGTTGGAGGCTATTGATCCAAGCCTCCTACAGCACATCATGCCAATCTAGCTCTGCGTTTCATGCCTCGTAATTAAGCTTTTCCACTGGGTGATCAAGGGCAAGTCAAAGCAAGACCTGTATAACAAAACATTCATCTTTTCTATCTTCCAAGGTCAAATCCCCTCAGGATTAATTTGGGTACCATGTACACTGCTTTGTAGGACTGTTGTGTGTGTCAGCCTTCTGGTCGAGTCATGGCCATTGGTTGGCCAGTTTGCTTTCTGTGAAAGCCTGAGAGAATATTTTTCTCTGGGTGACTCTCCTTAGACACACTATAGTGCATTTATCCTTTTTCTCTGAGGTCCCATAGCTCCTTCCAGTCTTCCAATAGGGAAAATTCATAAAGCAGAGCAGTTAAGCAGAAGGGAAACACAGGGAACCTACAGCAGGAAAATAACATGAGAACAGTAAATCCATGAATCTGAGTCATAACGATATATGTTTAGTGGTCATAATTCAAGAATTAGCGAAGAGATAAAAGAAGAACGGTACATACATGTCAGGGGAAAATTGTACCGGGAAGAGATAACGATCATAACTACATATGCACCAAATGTAACAGCACCCAGTTACATAAGACAAATTTTAATAAATATGGAAATACAAATGAATAATAACCCAATCATAAAGAGGAAGTTTATTGCCACATTGTCACAAAGAGATTCATCTACTAGACAATAAGTCAGCAAAGAAATAACAGAACTAATCCAACTTGTCAAGAAATGGACATATTACATCTTGACCAAGTATTCTATCCAACAACATCAGAATGTACATTCTTTTCAGCTGAACATGCAATGTTCTGAAAAATAGAACACATTATCACGCATAGAACATGTTTAAATATATGCAAAGAAATTATACTATGCATAGTGGATGACCAAAATGCAATGAAACTTGAAATTAATGACAAAAGAAATCACAAAACCGCATGAACACATGGAAATTAAATAACACCCTCAAGAACAGTCAGCGGGTCACAGATGAAATTAAAGAAGAAACTAAACAATATTTTTAATGAAACAAACATGGAGATACAACTTAATGGATCTGATGAGTTCCGATGAAAACAGCCCTAACAGAAAAATTACAGTGGTGTATTTTCACATCAGGAACAGGGAGCAAACCCAAATAAACAATCCTGTGCTGCATCTCAAGTTCCTAGAAAAACAAGAACAAGTCAAGCCCTAAGCTCACAGAAAGCATGAAATTATAAAAAGTAGAGCAGAACTTACTGCAATGGAACTGATATAAAAGTACCGCTAATTAATAAATCAAGGACTTGATGATTTGAAAGAGTAAATTTGTTAAACCCCCAAGCAACTGTATCAAAAAAAGGTGACAAGAATTAAAATTTATGCGGTAAGAATTGAAAACAGTGAAATCATAATGGATTATATAAAAATTCAGAATATCATCAAAACTTACTTTCAAAATCTTTATGCTCACAGATTGGAAACCACAGAAGAGAGAGAAAAATTCCTAGATACGTATAAACTACCAAAGCTGAATCAAGAAGGTATAAAAATTCTGAATCACCCAACATCACTCAAAGAAATTGAAAATGTAACCAAAAATTAACAAAGAAAAGCTTACTTCCTAATAAAATCACAGATCAATTTACAAGAAATTTAAACAAGACTTAATGCCAACTCTTTAGTGAAATTGAAAAGGAATCAATTATTCTAAATTCATTCCTGGAGGTAAGCATTATTCTGATATGAAAACCAGACAAAGACCTAACAAAAAAGGAACCATAGACCAATATCTGAAAAGAACATAGATGCAAAAATGCTCAATAAAATGCGAGCAAAGAGAATGCAGCCTATCAAGCAGATTATACATCATGACCATGTAGAATTCATCTCAGCAATTCAGGGATGGTTCAATATATGCAAATTAATAAATGTAATATGCACATCAACTGAGCAAAATTCAAAGATCACATGATCATCTCAATAGATGCAGAAATAACCTTCAACAAAGTCCAACTCTCATTCATGATAAGAACCCCACAAAAAATCAGAATAAATGGTCTTTACATAAAAAGAATAAAAGTCTTCCATGACTAACACTCATCTAACATCTTAATAAATGGATGAAAAAGAAAGTCTTTAGTCTAAAGTCAGGAAAAATATGAGGCTGTTTAGTGTCATAATTCCTATTGAGCATAGTTCTGGAGATATCAGCCAAGGCAATTGAACCAAAGAGAGAAATAAAAGTAAAAATGATTGGAAAAGAGGTGAACGATTATTATTCACAGATGACAAAATACTCTATGAAGGGGAATAAAACACCTCTACCAAGAGACTTCTAGGTTTAATAGCAGTTCAGTAGTGCTACAGGATTCAGAGTCAAAACTCGAAAATATATAGCATTTCTATACACAAACTGAGCACACGAAGAGAGTAATCAGGAAAATCTTGCCTTTCAAAATAGAATCAAAAAATTAAATATTAAAAATGAATATAATGAAGGAAGTAAAAGATCCCTACAGTGACAATTACAGTACTCTGATAAAAGGGATTAAAGAGAATTTTAGAAAGTGGAGAGATATTCCTTGATCATGGATAGGAAGAAACACCGTGAAAATGGCTATACTCCCCAAATGCAATCTCAATTAGAACATCCGTAAACCTGTATGTGCTGGCACATACTGGTACATGCCTGTGATTGCCACACTTGGGAGGTTGAAGGAGAAGGATTATTTTCAGTTGAAGACTAGCCTGGGGCACAAAGTATTTCAAGGCCAGCCTGAAATGCATAGCGAGACTCTTTCTCCAAAAAACTTACATATATATATATATATATATATATATATATATACATATATATATATATATATATTGAGATGAATATAGATTTTTCAAATGAAAAAGTAAAAAAGTGGCAAATAACTATATAAAAACATGCTCAACATCATTGTTCATTTAAGAAATGGAAATTAAAACAAAACCTGGGATTCTAGCTCACCCCAAAACGAGTGGTTATCATCAAGAAGTCCACCAATAACAAATTCTGGATTGTCTGTGGGGAAAAAGGAACTCTTCTCCAGTGTTGCAGGCAGTGTAGACTGGTGTGACCACTGTGGAAATCAGTGTGCAGATACCTCAGGAAACTATGATTGCAGTTCCCAGGAAACTCAAATATTCTACTTAGGTGTATTTCCAGAAGAATTAAAATATCATACCACATTAATATATGGAACTCATGTGTTATGGTTTGTGTGTAGTTGTACCCCCAAAGCCTCATGTAAATCATGGGGCTGTTAAGCCCGCAGCTCCAGGGGCAGGGACAAAGGACCCTCTGAGATATATCTCATTCTATCTGCACAACTCATAAGTACTGCAAAGATAAAATCTTAGTAATTGACATTGGCTATAAGGATCCTACTCATAAATACTACTACAGGAGTTGTGAATCTCATCACTGAAGCATAGAAAAGTGTCTTGTAAAACAAAACCAGCGGTTGAATCAAATATAATCATGAATGGAAAGACCCTGTAATTGGAAGAGTTCAGGGCTTAGCATTTGACCTGCAGACTGAAAACAATCATCCTAAAAAGTTTACTTGCATTTTTTCCATCGTGGATGCAAAATATGAATTTCTTTGAGATGGATGTACTTACTCTACTGGGCATTATTTATCAACTTTTGTACATGTATTTTACTGGACATAGGAAATACATTATATACTCAGTGAGTGATAATTTATTAACTCATGGGGCCTGGCGGGATGGCTCAGAGGTCTAAAGCGCCTGCTTGGGAAAGCTTGGGTGGCTTCAGGGACCGAGGTTCGATCCCCGGCACCACATGCTGTGCCAGCCCTGCCCTCAGGGCGGGCTGAGCCGGCCATAAAAATGAGTGAATAAACAAATAAAGGTTCTGAAACAAGAAGAAAATAAAAATAAATAAATAAATAAAAAATAAAAAAAAAATAATTTATTAACTCATATCTGGAGCATCATGTTCAGTGACTTTATTAAATAGATAAGTCCAATTATAATGCAAACAGAGAATTTCAAATTACATAATTACAAAATCAAACATAATGCACATATTTCAATAACTAGAAATTTAGAGTAGGATTATTTCTTGTCTATGAGTACATGTTGAACTTTCCTATATATCTATACTCTACAAAACTGCTTTCTTTTTAAACTTTTATTATGTATTTTTCCAGGGGTTTGTTCACAGTCCAATACATGATACAAATGTAACGGTAATAAAGTAGCCACAATAAATATAAACATGCTAATTAAATTTCCCACTTAAAAATAAATAGGTCTATTAATATTTGCTGAAATCAGGAAATTACTCTAATGAGGATGCCATTTTAATAAGAAGAATAAATAATAGCACATCTTGCTACACCATAAAGTAATGGGCAGTGTGAGTTGGGAGGTGTTTTCCACAGAACCATTTTTTACTTGGTGTCAATGAAAACACAGGCAAAGCCCACGTTATGTGGTGGTGAAGGTCTGTAATGACAGCACTCTGTGAGGATTGCCAAAGTATTCAAGTTTGCTTACAGTCCAGCAAATATAAAGTTAATTACACCCAAACTCAAAATAAAATAAAATAAAACAGAAAAGGGTTGGGAATTTGGCTCAGGGAAGGGGTCCTCAGTCAAACATCACGTACTTTAAAACACAAAATGTAGTTAGCTGCTTGAGTTGCTGCTAGCTCTCCCAGGGCTCTTGCTCTTAGCTGCCATCATGGAAGATTGCCCTCTGCCATGTGCTAGTCTGCTTTGGAGCCAGCTGAATATGGACTGAAATCTCCAGTAACTGTGAGCTAAATAAACTTTTCCTTCCCTCAAAAAAAAATAATAAAAAATAAAACACAAAATGTAAAGGAAAGTGCAAGGAGGAGGAAAATTTTGTTGTATAAATCTAGTGAGAGTGTGTTTGTAAATAAGAAAGAAATAAGGAATTTCAAATCATGACAACTTTAATTTCTCAGTAGATATGGAACAGTGTGTGAAGTGTCCAGATAACCAGTATGCCAATGATCCAAAAACCCACTGCCTGCAAAAAGCTGTGAGATTTCTAACTTATGAAGACCCCTTGGGGAAGACCCTGGCTGGCACAGCCCTGATTCTCACTGTTCTCTCAGCTGCTGTTCTTGGGCTCTTTGTGAAGCACCGAGACACTGCCATTGTCAAGGCCAACAACAGGACTCTCAGCTACACCCTGCTCATCTCCCTCACCGGTTGCTTCCTCTGCTCCTTGCTCTTCATTGGCCGTCCCAGCACAACCACCTGCATCCTGCAGCAGACCACATTTGGAGTTGTGTTCACTGTGGCTGTTTCCACTGTCTTGGCCAAAACCATCACTGTGGTGCTGGCCTTTAGGGTCACTGCTCCAGGCACGAGAATGAGGCAGCTGCTGGTGTCAGGGGCCCCAAACTACATCATCCCCATCTGCTCCCTGATCCAACTCACTCTCTGTGGCATCTGGATGGGAACAAATCCACCCTATACTGACACAGATGCTCACTCTGAGCATGGCCACATCATCATCGTGTGCAACAAGGGCTCCCTCACTGCCTTCTACTGTGTCCTGGGATACCTGGGCTCCCTGGCCCTGGTGAGCTTCACCGTGGCTTTCCTGGCCAGGAACCTGCCTGACACATTCAATGAGGCCAAGTTCCTGACCTTCAGCATGCTGGTGTTCTGCAGTGTGTGGGTCACCTTCCTGCCCGTGTACCACAGCAGTAAGGGGAAGATCATGGTAGCCATGGAGGTCTTCTCCATCTTGGCCTCCGGTGCAGGGCTGCTGGGCTGCATCTTTGCCCCTAAGTGCTACATTATTTTATTAAAACCAGAGAGAACTTCTTTACAAGAATTCAGAGATAAAGCACACTCTGTAAGAAAGAAATATTAATTTAAAAATGCTTCCTGGGGCCGGGGAGATAGCTCTGAGGCACAAGTGCCTGACTGGCAAGTGCAAGGTCATGAGTTTGAACCCCGGTCCCGCAAAAAAAAAAAAAAAAAAATGCTTCCTAAAATACGTGAAAAGTTTGAGGCAAATGTGTATATTTTTTCTATTGTGACATTAGATTATTTCATAGGATGCTATTCAATGAAAAATTTACTCTTCTTTCTCCAATAATTGTAACATTTATTACATTTATCATAGGCAATTTGTACCTATGTGCCGTATGACTTGATTCTTTTTTTTATGTCCCTTTCATCCCCTCTTACCCTACTCATGAGTACAAGATTTGCTTCTGTTTTATCCTTTTTCACATTTTTTCCATTTCTTATCTTCCTTTCCCTATAGCTCTTCACTTGTTCCCTTTTGCATTGTAAGAATTACTTTCACCTTTTTGGTATGTATTATATATTTTAGGTTTGTTTACACTTTCATTTTCTCACAGAAGAGAAAAACATGTAATATTTATACATTTGTCTCATTTGTTTCACTTGAGAGTAGTCTTAAGGTACATCCAATTAGCTTGAAATTCCATAGATTTAACATTCCTTGTGGCTAACCAGTGCTCAAAATTATAAAAAACATATCTATTTTGAGTTGTTTTTGAGGTGCATTTGGAGTGTTATGATGGTATACCCCAAAGTGTACCATGGTTACCAAAGTGTGATGTGGTAAATATGTGTTGGGAATGTATCGCTGCGCTATGATAGTTTTTGTTCTGTTGTCAACATAGCCCAGCGATCAATAGCCAGGCCAAATGGGGCCTCTGTTCATAGTTTCTGAGGAGTCTTCCCACTTATTTTCACAGTGCTTACACCACTGTACAGTTCCACCTCCAGTGGGATAGGGTTCTTTCCCTGAAATATTGTGATCATGTTTGATTCTTCATTGAAGAATAACATGGCTTTGTATGCTATGTCTGCAATTTTCTTTGCATCTTCTAATATACTGCATTCATCCTTGAGTCTGTGTCGTTGTAGTACTATGCTGTTTTACTCACAGTACCTTTGTAGCATAATTTCAAGTTAGAGATTGTGATGTCCTCTGCCTTGTTGCCCAGAATTCATTTTACAATTTAAGGTCTCTTCTAATTTGAAGAAAACATTACACAATGCCTCAAACTTTAATTTCTATCGTTTTGTTTGATGAAGTTCTGTTTCAATTCTATTTTTTTTACTAGAATGGAATATTTCAGAGCTATAAAGAATGATATACTAGAAGACTTCATATATAAATGGATATATATTGAACATATACTCATAAGAGAAATAAACCAGACCTACTTGTGTATGTATCGTATAGTCTCTCTAGTGTAAGAACTCAAAAGAAGAAATAAGATGGAGCACCATAACACAGCTGAATGGAAATCAAAGACTTAATGTCTAAACTATGATGTGACTACAATCAGAAAACATAGGAAGCGTGGCAGGGGCAAAGCCATGCCCTTATATTTTACACAGGATGAATTAGATAATGCTCCTAGGAACTCCTAAAATGTTCTCAACACTGAGGATAGCAATATGTAACAATAAAACTATGCTTGGAATGCCTGTCACTCTGGCCTTTTAGATGTGTACTGCTTCTAATGGAATTTCAGTTACTATTATACTCTCTGTCAAGTAAATGGTTGGTTTGAAAGAAAGCAAAAAAGGGTATTAAATGAGAGTAAGAGACGAGGAAAAATGCCAAAGGATGGACAGGCTAAAATTTGATACATGCTTATATTTGTAAATATCTGTGCAAAAAAGGAATAACTGCTTTTTCACATTCCATGGAGGTTTATTAGAATATCAATGATTGATGGAAATACCAATTACAAGTCAAGTCTAAGATGTTTGGTGTTGAGAAAGACAATGATATTAATCTCAAGTACCCATGTTTTAGAGTAATAGTATCACTAAACTTTTCTTCTGCAGGGCTAAGAATATAAGTTTACAGACCAAAAGTTAGAGAAAAAGAAGGGCTACAAGGATAGTCAATATTTTGGCCCTAGCTCTTCAAGGTGAGTGAGAACTCAGGGCAGAACAGAACCTGTGCTGTAACAGCCTATAACTCAGTGGTTTCCCAAATTTTCTGTTCAAGGAGATTAAGGGGCCACAGAGGAAAGGGACTGAAGGTATATAGTGCACCTAAGGAGAGTCACCTAGAGAGAAAACATTCTCTCGGTATTTCACAGAGAGCAAATTGGTCAAGCAATGGCTGTGACTCATCCAGATGGCTAACAGGGACAACAGTTCTGTCTGTACATTGTTCCAAAGTAAAGCCTGAGAAAATTTGACTGACCTTGGAAGATACAAAAACTACTACATGTTTTGTTATACAGGTCTTGCTTTAACTTGCCCTTAGCCACCCATCAGAGAAGTTTAAACATGACACATAAAACGTAAAGGTAGTTTAGTATGCTGAGATGCAAAAGGCTCAGTTCAACACCTTCCACCATTTCTGGTTTCGCCAATAACCCACTACAATTATGGAACATTTGACTATGCATACAACTACCTTCTCTTCGATCAAAGAGAAGAAATCTATTGCACCAATAACCATTAGAAAATTTATCCGGGCTGGAGAGATAGCTCAGTGGCACAAGTGCCTGCCTGGCAAGTGCAGGGTCATGAGTTCAAACCCCGGTCCCACAAAAAAAAAAGAAAATTTATCATGTCTATACCCTGTGCTCTGTATAACTACAGTGAGAACAACAATATGCATTGTATCAATTATTGGCAATGTACTACTAACCTGTTTTGAAACTATCACATTGTAATTTCTTATTAAAAGTAATTTTAAAAACAATATGCTTCTCTCCATGAAAAAATCAGCTGCTTCTGGAGTTCAGTTTCTGGAATGAGCCTGTCTCCCACTAAGGATGTAACATCTACAAACAGGTCTTACCAGCTCCAACCAGGAACCATGATTGACTGGGGCAATTAGTGGACCTATGAAATTGATTTTTGAAAAGACAGTGATGAAGCAGTGGGAGGATTCTTCTCTCAGATCGAACAGCTATACATGGCGCATCATCTTTGGGCTTACAAGAATCTGCAGAGCCTGGAAGACACACGGAACTTAGCCTGGCACAAGCACAGCTGGGAGGAGCTGGTGTATTACACAGTCGCACTCATTCAGGAAATGAAGTTCAGAATCATGATCCCGCCGAAGACCTTGCCCCTTCAGTAGAGCAAGAGAATGCATCTGTGCCCACGTAAATGTGCATGGCAAATATTTTTCCTAAGTTAATTTAATAGTATATCAAGTGAAAAAAGAAACACTGAATTATAAGACAGTTGTACATTGCTTATGAGAGACCTCTTTTCTTGAAAGTTGACATAGTCCGGAGAGAGGAAGCAGAGTTCCAAAGGCCTCTGAGACTATAACTTTGTCAAACCAACCTTGGAAGACAGCCTTCTCTCCCTGCCCTCCAGGAAGAAAAGGCCTGGGGTCAAACTGGAATCACTTCAGAATAAGATTCCAACCATGGAACAAACAAACAAGCAAAAATCAGCCCTTTCTATCTAAAAAGCGATTGCACTTTATAATCACAGATTTTGACAAATTTCTTGTATCCACATGAAATACAAGTTGTATCCTGTGTCTTGAAGAGATTTTCTGAGTCTGGAGCTACAAATTACTCTTGACTGTACCTGATACCCGAAGATGTTTGAACCCCGTCCCCTTTCTAACTGGATGAGTGCATTCCAGCAGCGATTCAGTCTGCGCAGGGCGTTGTGTCGCCCTGTGAGTGGGCGAAGGAGGCCTCAGCCTATGTATCATATGTGATTTTTGAAATGAATACCTTGAATAGCACTAACTTTTATGTGTAATACTTCTCTATAAAGCAAGGAGTACTCAGAAAAGAATTTTATTTTTTCACAGAGTCTTTTGTGACCTCAGACATTTACCGGGTACTGTCCTCATAAGCTCACAACACAGACTCCAGGATCGTGTGTGCAGGGCAGTGCACGCTGCGGTTCCAAGCAGCAGAGAGCTGCTGCTTTGTCTCACTCTGTGTGATCTCCTTTTTAATTTAGTGTGCCAGTCTCCTGCCCGTAATCATGTTTGTCCCTGTGAAATGAAAATTGACATCTGCTCCCCAAAATTTTGGTATTGATGTGTAAAATAAAGTGTGCAGAAATCTTTTTTTAAAAATCTTGTATTATTTTTACTAAAACTGCAGTTTATTTCTTTTCTTAATTTTTTTAATTTTTTTTTCTTATTTCAGAACCTTTGTTTGTTTATTCACTCATTTTTATGGCTGGCTCAGCCCTCCCCGAGAGCAGGACTGGCGCAGCATGTGGTGCCAGGGATTGAACCGCGGGCCCTGAAGCTGCCCAAGCTTTCCCAAGCAGGCGCTTTAGACCACTGAGCCATCCCGCCAGGCCCCTGCAGTTTATTTCTTAATTGGTCTTGAATGACTAATTCACGCATCTAACCCCAACGTCACGATTGGTAACCACGCAATGAAAAGCATAAGTGCTCATGGGTTTTAGCCCATGTGGCTGACACGGAAAACACATCATACAGGCTGTGCTGAATCCCAGGTTGGGAAGTTTTAGCTGCTTCTCTTCAGGTGTAGATGCTCTTGGCTCAGCAGAGGCCTTCTCCCCGGACGCTGTCGAAAAACATCTACATTTAAGTCCTCTGACGTAATTCTCCAGTATCTTCTCCATTGGTGCCTAGCGCCTAGAGGAATGGATAATTGACCCAGGCTGAGAAGCAAATCTGCCCAAGAGGAAGCGGCCACTGGGATGCTGCTATCTGCAGAGCTGTCTGAAATCACCATGCCTCTGGATGGAAAGAGAGCGGTGCTCAAGGATAATTTCCAACTTGTGTTTTGCCCTCAGACACCAGGTGCCGCGGCAGAACCCAGGAGAACTCTTCCTGAGGCACAGAAGTGACTGGGGCAGAAGGGAAGCAGGGGCACAGCAGCAGCCACCAGAGAAACAGTGAGGCACACCTTCGAACAGATGTAATCTCTGCATGTGCAGGGCAGACCCTGTGTGCTTCTTCCTCACTCAGGGCAGACACGTAGCAGATGTTCCCTTGGCTTTTCACATTCCTTTTCATGCTGCATCTTTGGTTCGTGTGTCGTTTTGATGAGGCCTGCTTTCGTAATAGCAGCACCAGTGTGCATAAGGACGGACATGTGGTCATGGGCGGGGGGAGGGTTTCTTTCTTTATATCTACATACACCACACTGCTACATTTCATCTCCATCCCTCGGAAGAATTCTTTGCTGTGCTCTAAGTCCTTCATGTATTCATCGTATTCTTAGTTATTAGGATAGACATTGCCCACAGATCTGTGGCCAGAAATAGCAAGAGTTTTTAATTAAGTGTATTGATATATTTTACGCATACCAAGTGATCCTATTCATCATAGGAACCTGGAACCTGTACATGACACATTTCGATTCCTTTTGCTCCCTAGACCCCCTTCCTCCACTTCAAACCAGTCCTACCATCTTACTTACAAAGCATTGCTGAAACAGCA
>PVJA010043093.1:0-16949 GCA_004027025.1 Myocastor coypus | reverse complement strand
AAAAAAAAAAAAAAAAAAAAAAAAAAAAAAAAAAAAAAAAAAAAAAAAAAACAGATATTTGGGGGAAGGAGGAAAGAGAATAAACTAGTTAGAAAGGCAGCAGAAGTATGACACTGTGGGAACACTACCTTACCTTCATGAACATTTACCCAGACTCCTCCGTAAGAATTACTTGGCCCAGCTATTAAAACATCCATGCAGACTGAAGGAAACATGGCAGACAGAAGCTGAGTCTAGGTGATAGTGGCATTCAGAAGGCCTGTGGGAACCTACCCCACTAACAGTCCTGCCAAGTATGCTAAGAGAGAGAAACTAGACCCCAGGCAGAGTAATCTGCAGTTGACGCTGGATACAACTCCCAGGAAAACAGCAGGCAGACTCCCTGGCACCAAAGATATGACCAAGAAAATACACTGAGAAAACATCTCCGTTTACAAGCTTGTGATCTAAAAGAATCCTCAGTGAAATGTTTTCAACTGAAAATGCACCGGTCTGCTTTCACATGTCCATCCCTGCGATATACACAGCTACTTGCACATCTAGAAAAAAATGTGCCTGTGCTTTTTTGGTGCCTATTAAGTAAGAAATCAACACCCAAGTAGAAGAAGCAAGAGGCTCTGAAAGAATATGGACCTAAGGATCTAAGAATCCAGTTGATCTTAGGAGCTTCTCATATGGGAATCCTTTTGTCCATGAGGCTACCAAATCTATCCTGTCTCCTGGAGACCAAAGATAGGGAGTCAGTCAAGCCAGGGAGGGGAATATGAGGGGAGTTGAGAGTGGATGGGAAAGAGACTCAAGGCTTGAGCATTGAAGCCTGAGAACCCCCAGTCTGCTTCCTGCTCTTGGCCAGAACAGCCCTCACTTATAGAAGGCAATGCGGAGCACCTAGGACATTGCCCAGCCAAGATGCCTGCCTCCCTTACTTCTGTTTTGCTACAGATGACCTCCTCTCAGAGTGGGCCCACATGACCACTGCTTCTGAGGTCACCATCTCTCCACTTATTGCTTCTTTTTTTCTTTTCTTTTCTTTTTTTTTCCGCAGGACTGGGGACTGAACTCAGGCCCTTGCACTTCCGGGGCAAGCACTTATTCTACTGAGCTGTTTCCTCGGCCCTCCCCTTATTGCTTCTTGTTGCTTTTCATGGAGAGACTTCCCTAGACCTAAGGACCAACAGATTAACAAGTGATGAGCAAAGAAAAAGGCAGTGTCACAGACAACCAACGTGTCCTGCTCCCATAGTTCTGTTAATCCAGACGGAGAGAAAGCCCAGCTATTTTTCTGTTTGTAGAGAAGCTACTCAGCTGCCTGGGACTCATCTCTAAAGAGTCACAGGAATTTGACAGCCGCATTAGAACAAGTGAACTCAGCCCTCTTAGAATGGAAAGATCCAGTCATAGCTTCCTAATGCCACCAAGTCATGACACAGACTTGCAGTGCCAGGACATGGAATCACCATTTAGCTTCCTAGGAGGGGCAGACACCAGGGTCAGCCTGAGGAACCTGGATCATCTCAGTGGCGGAACACATAAGGGCTAATGTTATACTTACTTGTGACAACAAAAGAGAGAAGCCGGTACCGTCGATGTAGAACTGGGTAGGTAGCAAGAAATTAAAGATAGTTGCCATTGTCAAGGCCCTCTAGCACCGGACTTTCCATCCCAGTCAAACTTGCCATGGGGGAACCGGTGATCAGGCCTTGTGATCCAAGCGTACACACCCCGTGGCAGAGTGCCTGGCCTCTGCTTCTTGAACAGCCTAGTCCGTGGACAGGTACAGGATGGTAACCTACGGGAAATGTTCAGAAGAATCTTTACTCTCAACTCCAGGTGAAAGATTTATACGATCTGAAGAGAAACCAGAGTATACTCTGAACTCTAGAGCCCAGGCCTCCCAGTTTCAAACACATCCTAGCATAAGGACCAACGGTTTTAGGAAGGACAATTTCACATTAGGAAAAGAAAAGCCAATCGGGAAAAGATGAGTAGACCCGGCTTTGATGCTTTATGATGCCGCTGGGGCTTCCCAATAAGTCTCGGCAAGGTGCAGCTACTTCTCAACACCTGTACCTAAGGAGAAAAAAAAAAAAAAATCATCAATGATAAGAAGAGGAGGGCCAGCAAGATAGCTCAGCAGGCTAAGCTCCTGCTTAGGCAAGCACACGGACCGAGGTTTGATCCCCAGCAGCACATGCTGTGCTGGCCCCATCCCCAGGCACGCTGAGCCAGCCAATGAGTCCAAGTGTGGTGGCGCCCAGCTGTAATCCCAGGGCTGGGGAAGCTGAAAACAGGAGGATCAATGTCAGTCGGAGACACCTAGTGAGATGCTGTACCAAATAAATAAATATAAGAATAGGTAGAAGATTTTTTTTTTTTTAAATGTGTTTGGTACAAGGTCTCACTATGAAGTTTGGACTTGTAGTGCTCTTGCTATTTTCAGCCACCCCAGCGCTGGGATTGCAGGTATGCTGCCAACACACCAGATCTCTGTGACCAGCTGAGCATGCCTGGGTAAAGGGCTGGCATGGCATGTGGTGCTGGTGATGGAAACTCAGGCCCTGCCCTTGCCTAAGCAGGCGCTTACTCTGCTGAGCTATCTCAGCAGCCCTTAGGCAAGAAATTTAATTAGTCATCTCCAGCCTCCCTGGCCAATCTCTGAGGCAATGGTCGCTGCAACAGCTGAGATGCCCAAGCCCTCAGTCGCTGAGGCAAGACAGGCAAGGAGAATGAGGGCAAGGTAAGTACGCGGGCAGGATACTGAGTTAAAGGACGCGATCTGCCACCACGCCCAGTTTGAACACAGCTCCGCGTGTCCAATCTTGAATTCTGAATCTATCCCTGGCATTGGCGAAGTCTGGAGGCTAGGAAGGAAACGGGCCTCCCTGCCTCTGTAAGTGGCCTTCCGGAAAGGAAGAGCTCCTGACGCCCCAGTGGCACTGCTTCCTGAAAGGGGCTTTCTAGTTTCCATCCATAGAGGTGTTATTTTGTGGGGTTTGTTTGTTTGTTTGTTTGTTTTATTTTGTTTTTTGTTTTGTTTGCAGAACTGGGGGTCGAACTCAGGACCTTGCCCTTGCTAGGCAGGCACTTGTGCTCCTGAGCTATCTCCCCAGCGCTCATGAATGTGTGTTTAACTAAAGGAAAGTAGGGTTGGACCTGTTGACCCCTGGCGTCTCCTCTAGATTTCAGTTGGGTGATGAGGCTAAAAAGAGCCATGTGTCCCCTTCTTCGTGTACTGAGGCAGGGGTTAGTGTTAGGCTGAGAGGTCCAGGTCGGACTGTGGCCTCCACTTTATGCAGTAAACAGGACCCTCGCTTAACCACAGACCATGGCTGTGTTCTGCAATGCCTAAGTGGTGCCTAGCACCAAAAAAGCATGAAAACTAGCCTTCGTCGACAAACACTGATTATTTTGTCTGTCGTGTTACTTTACTGCATGTCGCGTCTTCCTCACTCACATTCTGGTTTGCTTTTCCTGGTCACCTGCACCACTGCACTGGCCACGGCCTGTGTAAGCCCTTCCTAACAGTCTGCACCTTTGCCCTGTTTCCCACCATGCTTTGCTCTAACCTTTCTTCACCCCCATTTTCCTAGCGAAAGAAACTGGCTGCTGGCTGCTGGCTGCACTCAGTACCCTTTACAGAATCTGGTCCAGTGAGCAGGCTGTGAACCCTTCCTTCTGCGTGTCTGGGTCTGCAGAGAGCAGTCCTCTCCTTTAACTAAGAGATGAACACAACACCCAGCCGTTGCTTCCTGGGGCAAGTGCTAGCAGGCAGAAGCGGGAGAGTAAGAGCCATTCAAAATAAACCACCCAGCAGCCCTGGGAAAATCCTACAGGTGAGCTTCTGGGGCCCTCAGCACCCTGAGCCAGCCACTTAGACAGAATCCTGGAGATGAGAGGGCCCCCCCAAAAGCCTTGCTCTACCTACCTACCCCCAAAGAGTGCATTCTGTTTCACAGCCCAGTGGGACTTTTGGAGTAATGAACAGATTATATTTGAGATTTGAAACTCATAGCCACAGGAGGCAGACTGAGTTGCTGGACTTCAAGTCCCCTCCCTGTGCCCTCAAAGGTCATGCTCACCTCTGGGATTCCTTTACAACTTCTGAAAGGCCCCACAGTTCAGGGCAGTGTCTTTTGTACGGTACAGAGCTCGTGTCCAGCACAGAGGAGGGGAAGGGAGGAGAGCGAGCCTATCACCTGGGGCTGCCCAGGCTCTGTACTGTGAGGAGCCACTCCTCCTCCCCAGGGTCCCAGAAGGCTGGAGGCTGAGAGCAAA
Source organism: Myocastor coypus (assembly GCA_004027025.1). Taxonomy (NCBI): domain Eukaryota; kingdom Metazoa; phylum Chordata; class Mammalia; order Rodentia; family Myocastoridae; genus Myocastor; species Myocastor coypus. The sequence continues at coordinate 12,674 of PVJA010043093.1, read as the reverse complement.
TGTGCGGGAGGTGTCTCAACTTGCGAGATGGAAGAAAGACTCTTGCTTCTTTGAACTGCCAGCAGGTAACCCCATGGGCAGGCTCAGGTCGCTATGCCCTGGGTGATGACCACCATTACTGTTACTTGCAAGCTCAAGCTACGGGGCGCAGGCTGTAGTAGGGCCAAGCCCTGGGAAGGTGGAGACGGATGCACCACCAGCCACCAGAGTCCTCTCATGCAGGGAAGCCCAGGGAAACCAGGAGAAGCAGGCTGAAAGAAAGCACTGGGTCACACAGTCCCAAGCAACCTCTTAATCCAAGAGCCAAGCAGGCCAGGTCATTCAATGGAACACCAGAATGAGGCCTGTTTGTTTAGGACCAATCTACACCCATAAATTAGAGCAAGCCACTGGACTCCCTAACACAAGCTGCCAAGGTGTGACAAATTTTACACAGCTCAATTTAATTTTGGCAATGAAATGGCATTGAACTCTCCTTGTCCAATGCAAATACAAAGCCATGCATGCAGGTGCCTACTGTGCACCTGTCGCAGCCTCACCTTGCCCAGCAGGGGCGCGCGAATCTTTAGTATTCTCATTGTGCTAAGATGAGGTCAGGAATCTTCCAGGCTGCTCAGAGCCTCTGGCATTCTGTGGTCTTCTGTGACCACACCTCTGTGTGCCCAGGTTGCCCAGAGACAGGGAACACAGGAACCTGAGGTCTCATTGGGCTGTGGTGTGGGCAGGGAAGCCCAGGGCCTCTGCTCAGGCCCCCCAGGGTTTCCACCCATATCCTCCCTATGAGAGGTTTGGTGCTAACACTGTAATTGTTTTGTATAAAATACTGCTGACATCAAATTCACTTTGCTTCCCTCTTAACCCAAAAACAAAAGCCAAAAAGCTTCTCCAAAGCCAAGGAAAAGTTTGTAGTATTTGGCAGGAAAGACTATTCTTAAATAATTATGCATTTTTTCTGACTGTATTATTTATGAAATCAACTTTGTGCTCCTTCCAGCATACCATCTGTTGGAACTCTAATAATATTAACACTACTAATAATAATAACTAATAATAATAATTTAAGGAGAGCAACAACTTATCTCCCCCTTGCAGGGGTCCTCAGGCCTCACAGCCAAGGGTGCATCCTGAGGAGCTACACAGCCCCCATGACCCATTTCTGGAACTTCCATGGTCAGGCCGCTGCCCTGTGCCCAGAGATATAGCAAAGAATGGAAATTTCAAACTTTTCAAACAAGCAAGAGTTCAGAGTCCCAGGAAGTAAATGACAAGCAATATCCAGCAAAAGCAGAAGTGGCCCTTGCCATCGAAGGCTACGGATGTCCCACAACTGTCCCAAAGGAAAACACCAACTCCTCAGAGTGCCTTTCAAACTGCTGTTTCTTGATTACTTTCTTTCATTTCTTTGTGAGTTTGCCTCCAAAAGAAAATTAAAGGAAACAAAGTTGTGGGAGAACATCAGAAAGGCTCAGGATCTCAGGTATCATGGGAATATTTTTTTCTTTTAATAAGAAATAACAATGTGCCATTTTCAAAAACATGATAGCAGTACATTCCCAATAAGTGATACAATGCATATTGTTGTCCTCGTAGTAGTTATACAGAGCACAGGGTGTAGACGTGCTAATTTTTCTAATCAGTGTTGGCACAAAAAAAAAAAAAAAAAAAAAAAATTTCTTCTCATTGAATGAAGAAGAAGTAGTTGTATATATAGTCCAGTATTCCATAAATGCAATGGATTATTGGCAGAACTGACAATGTCAAAAGCTGTTGATTTAAGCCTTTTACAGCACACATACTAATCTAGTTTTATGTTTTCTGCCTCATGGTTAAACTTTTCTGCTGGGTAGCTAAGGGCAATTTAAAGCAAGACCCATATAACAAAATGTGTAATTTTTGTATCTCCCAAGGTCAGTCAAATCTCCTCAGGATTTACTTTGAAACCATGTACAGTGCTCTGTAGAGCTGTCGTCATCGGGGCTGGATGAGTCATGGCCATTGTTTGAACAGTTTGCTTTCTGTAAAAGTCCAAGAGAATGTTTTCTCTCTAGGTGACTCTCCTTAGGCACACTATACATCGGTAATCCCTTTCCTCTGTGGTCCCATAATCTCCTTGAATAGAAAATTTGGGAAACCACTGAATGATAGGATGTTACAGCACAGGTTCTCTTTTGTCCTGAATCCTCACTGACCTTGAAGGGGTAGGGTCAAAATATTGGCAATCCTTGTAGCTCTTTGTTTTCTCTAATTTTTGGTCAGCAAACTTAGATTTTTAACCCTGCAGAAGAGAAGCTTCGTGATATTATTACTCTATAACATAGGTACTTGAGCTTAACATCACTGTCTTTCTGAATATCAAACATCTTTCACCTAAGTTGGAATCAGTATTCCCCATAAATCATTGATATTCTAATAAATCCCTATATCACAGAAATATTTATCAGCCCACAGCATGGAGACTTGGAGAACAAGTAGTAGATTGTTTTTCAGAAGCACACAGGCACAAATGAGAAACAATCCTTTATTGCACTTTCCGTTTATTAACCAATGATGATTTTTAACTGATATTATAGCACATATTCAAAAGACTAAACTATCCTCATTAATGTAGTCAGATTTCCCCACAATATCCAATCAAAACTCACACACTGTGTTATGCTTTGTTTCTAGTTGTACCCCCAAAGCCTCATGCAATCACGGGGCGGGGACTTCTAGAGTTTGAGATGTGATTCATGATCCACTGAATTGTGTGCTTTAGTACTGATGAGATTATGAGTCTGAGTACTGCTGGAACTATGGGTGTGGCCTGAGACGGATAGGCTGAGGCAGATAGGCTGAGGCAGAGAGCCTGAACATAATATAAGAGAGACAGAGAGAAAGATTCTCTCTCTGTTGCCCTAGTTGGTTGGTTGCCTCTGTTGCAATTGTTCCATCATCATGAACTAGATGCTCTCTGCGCTGTGCCAGTCTGCCTTGGAGCCAGCTGAATACGGACTGAAACCTCCAGTAACTGCGAGGTAAATCCACCTTTCCTTCCCTCATTTTGGGTGTTGGGTATTTGTCCCAGCAATGGGTGAAGAGTAACTAAGACACAGTGCACTTACTTGAATGTTTTGATGATGTCTTTTAATCTAGGAGAGCTCCCAGACTTTTTGCCTTTTATGATACTGCCTTTTTGAAGACTGTAGTAAAAGTTTGCTTTTACTTTGTTTTGTGGTGCTGAGGGTTGATCTTAGCGTCTTTACCCATGCTAGGCTCAAAGTTGTGATTCTCCTGCCTCAGACTTCCAGAGTACTTCATAATGGTGTATACTGCTGTGCTGTGCTACATCACTTAGCTTTCAGAATGTCTCTCAGCATAAATTCCTTGCATTGCTTCTTCATGACTAGATGTAGATTCAACATTGCTCTGGGCAAGACTGTGACACAGGTGGCACTGTGTCTTACTAAATGTTGATATGCCACATCCTCGATTTTCAGGTAATATCTACTAGATTTCTTCACCACACAAAATAATTTTCCCTTTGTGGTTAATAAGTTATCTGTGGTGTAATATTTTGAGACTGTGAATATTCTCTTGACAACAACTTCTCATCCAATGGTTGTAGAGTCTGTTAAAAACTCTTGCCTGGCTAAACATAATGGCAGAGACCTATAATCCCAGCCACCAAGAAGAGCTAGGCAGGAGGATCAAAAGTTGATCTTGCCTGGGCAACTGAGGCTACTGTCATAAAATTAGAGCAAATCAAATCACATTTTTTGGTGGGGTAGCTTAGTGCTAGAACATTTCCCTATTAGGTTTAAGACCCTAAGTTTAACTCCTAGTGCAAAAACTTGTCTAAGTTGTTACTGAAAGTGGTACTTCATAATTCCAACATTCCTCTGTATTTATTAACTGACTCTTCCATAAAAATAAAAATAAAAATAAACACAGGAGGACTCTCCATTCTCCCCATATTTTATTTAACAGAAATTTACTCTGACATGTCAGCATGTTCCTTTTATAAAGCAACGAGTTATTACCCATGTTCATTGCTATTCCTTTAGACATTGCAAGTTGTCCTAGCTTCAGCCAGGGGAACTCCATCAAGTAAATCCTGTGTCCTTAGGATAACTCAACAGTGTAAGCTCTGTGTGATGATATCTTAAAAGAAATACAAATGACAAAATAAGAAGTATTAAGGACTAGATAAGAGAAAGATAGTTGTAGTAACAATAACAATTCTTTTCACCTCAGAAAGAAGCATTCCTCTGGTAGAGGATTCCATTGCCTATCACGGGGGGATTTGATGCAACCAGGAGCCATGAAGATGGGCCTGACAGCTGTCTATGTGCATGGGGTATGTCCTGGGAATGTGTCAAGATTTGTCCCCTGAAGAGTTTTACGGTACACAGGTATACTTGGAAAATGCCCCATTTTCAGAGGGATATAGTAAGGGGAAGCTCATGTGGAGGGAAAAACAAGCTCAAACACAGCTGTCTGGCGGTTGGAGGGCAGCATGGGCTCTTAAGATGAAAATGGGGCATTACGCGACTCTACCTGAAGCATCTCTCACCCTCAAGGTAGCTACTGGAGGAAGGTACACTCTGAACTCATGGAGACATACACCATGCTGGCCATCAGGGTTGACAGTTATAGCAATCTCAGTGAGAAAATCACCCAGGAGAAAGATCAAAGACGGAACAGAAAAGCTTTCATTAGAAGATTGAGACCTATATCCTGATCCCTCACATCAGGGCTACACAAAAATGTTGGCCCCTACTTAGACTTTACCTCCATATTGTGGATTTTTCTAGTAGCCATAGTTACCACATTACCTCATTTTCAGGAATATTATAAGAATGTCCAACAATTGCCACAAGGTTTACATTTCCCGGACACTGTTAACTATCTGCTTGTCATAGTACAATGTGGTTTACTGTGAAATATTCCCCAAGTTTTTCTAACTATTTGTTCCTATTATATGACCCTCGTTTTCTCTAAGTGGGCTTATCATTAGCTATATGAGAGGGGATGAGGGAGTGGGCTTATCTATGGCTTAACTGAACATAAATGACCCTCTCTTAGAATGGAGTCTCTGTTTCCCCATCAACACAAAGATAAGGGAGTCACTCTTGTCTTTGACAACAGAAAGAAGACATTCAGTTACAAACTGAACATCTGGGCCCTGTAAAGTTTCTGTGTTAAAATTTGAACCCTGTCTTAGTTACGCTTCACTTGTTGCTAGGACAAATGTCCAACATCCAAAATGAAGGAAGGAAAGGTTTATTAGCTCACAGTTACTGGAGGTTTCAGCCCATATTCAACTGGCCCAAGGCTGATTGGAACAGGGCAGAGAGCATCCAGTTCAGGGCAGTGGAACAGCAACAATCATGACAGAGACAATCAGTCAACCAGGGCAGCAGAGAGCAACTGCTACAGCTGAGTCTGTCTCTCTGTCGCTCTTTATATTCTAATCAGGTTCTCTGCCTTAGGATATCCACCCTAGACCACACCCATAGCCCCAGCCTACTCAAACCGATAATCCCATCAGTATTAAAACACATAATCCCAGGGATCAGGGATCAAGTCTCAAACTCCAGATCAGTGCTAAATCACATAATCCCAGTGACTTATGAGTCAAGTCTCAATCAGTAGAAGTCCCCACCCAATGAATGCATGAGACTTTGAGGGGACAACTAGACATAAACCATAACAAAACCCTAACATGAAGTGTTAGGAAGTGTGGACTTTGGGAAATAATTAAATGATGACAGTGAACCCCTGTGCAAAAGATTATTGGCCTTATAAAAGGGAGGCAGAGCATCCTCTCTCTTTCCTTCCACCCTGTAAAGGGAAGTGGATTGAGATAGTCATATCTTGCACGCAAGAAAGCTGGCCATGTCTAACCCAAAAGAGGCCCTCACCAGAACCGAACTCTGCTGGGACCCTGATTGCAGACTGCTCAGAACTGTTACATTCTGTTGTTGTTTACACAGCTCAGTCTGTGGCACATTGTGAAAGCAGCCCTAATGAACTAAGATAGAGCCCCCATGCAGCTTGAGTTAATGGGGAAGCCACAGAAGAATCTGCTCTGGCCATGGATTCACCTGCAGCGGGTGGAAAGAGTGAACACTGCAGTGAAGACTCATTCATGTGACAACCTAGGGACTGACTGACCTTTAGACATACTTAAAGTGGAGAAGAGATGGATTACTTGGCCATGTCTAACCCAGAAGAGGCCCTCACCAGAAATGGACTCTGCTGGGTTAGACATGGCCTGCTTAACTGTAAGACAAGGGCTAGATTAATCTGGACTACAGGCTGAGCAGTCATTTAGGAGGTGAACTTAATAACCATGATTACTTCTGACATGAAGGCTCGGTCGAGTCTTCTGGGTCTTAAAGCCAACTAGTCATGAGGTGGGGGATGTTCACCAGGAAAGCGGAGATGTAAATGCGCTTGAAATAGCCACAGAACTGTCTGCACATAATGACCAGGCAGGTCACTCTCAGGAGACTCGGCTGAGGAACTGATCCCTAAGTACCCCAGGGCAGCCCCCACCAAGGGATGGAAGGGGTCAGGTATATGCCTTGCTGGCCCTAAGCTTTGATGACCAAGGACAAAGTATGGATTGAGCAAAGGGGAAAGTGAAACTTCAACAAAACAGAAATAATGACACACAAGAAACAGGATGTTTGGCCCTTAGTGTGCTGTGCTTATTTGTGGGGCGATATCTACTACTTGTGATAGAGTAAGAGACCTTCACAGAAACACTTCAAAAAAAAGCACAGGATCAAATCTGGATAGAGACACAGCCAGCGTCCAGAGCAAACCTTTGCTTATCTATTAGCAGTCCCTGAGCATCACAAGAAAAATACACGGCCAAGACCAACTCAGCTTACGTGCGCTGTCTGTTGCCTCCCCCTAGTGACTGGAAATGTGCAGTGCCCTGTGAGTCTCAAATGTTAGGGCTGCCCACCCAAGACAGCGGTTCTCAACCTGTGGGTCGCGACCCCGGCGGGGGTCCAACGACCAAACCACAGTGGTCGCCTAAAGCCGTCGGAAAATGTTATTTATTTGGAACTGTTGTTATATTTAAACCCACGCTATGCCATGGTCAAATATTATTTATTGGAATGAGTAATAAATATTTCTCAATATATAATTAAATATTGTTTTTGTGATTAATCACTATGTTTAAATTATGTTTGAGTCCCAGCAGGATGGCTCAGTGGTCTAAAGCACCTGCTTAGGAAAGCTTAGGCGGCTGCAGGGACCGCGGTTTGATCCCCGGCACCACATGCTGCACCAGCTGTGCCCTCAAGGCAGGCTGAGCCGGCCATAAAAATAAATAAATAAACAAAAGTTCTGAAACAAGAAAAATAAATAAATAATAAAATAAAATAAAAATAAATTATGTTTGATTTGTAGCAATGAGAACACATAATGCATATCAGGTATTTACATTCCAAATCATAACTGTAGCAAAATTACAGTTTTGAAGTAGCGACCCAAAGTATTTTTTGGTTTGGGGTCACCGCAACCTGAGGAACTGTATTACAGGGTCACAGCATTAGAAAGGTTGAGCACCACTGCTCTGAGAGTTCTCCCTTCTTCAGGCATCTGGACAACTCTGGAAAACAAGAGGCATCGTGCCCCTACCATCTCAAGGTGACAGGGCTCTGTGGCTGGCTGGCCAGAGGAGCAGAAAGAGATCCAGCCAGCGTTGGAGTCAGGCTTTTGCCTTTGTGCACACCACATAGCTGGAACTCCAGGCCCCATCTCAAGCTGAGTGAGAGGACCAGGAGGGAAAGCCTCACTGACATGCATTAAACAATGCGGGCCTGTGCAGAGTGCACAGGGTAAGCTTAGACCGCTATAGACTCCACGGCTGGTGCCCTAAATTGCATCCTGCACTATAAATAGAATCCTGTTTATAGTTTCTGGGCCTGCTGGGAGGTAATTCCTCCTTGTATCCATCTGAAAAAAAATACATGACTATAATTATGTAAATTTCCTTTTTATTCTTTTTTCCTTGTTTTTCAATTTTTCTCCATCTTTTTCTTTTTCCTGAATTTTCTGACAGTTCACTACTCTGGAAGAGAACTGTGAAATTACAGGAATGGCATGTTCCCTGGTGGTTCTTTCCCAGTACTCCTGCAGGTACCACAAGAGTCCTTCCACCCCAGGGCACTCAGAATCAAGCTTAGCCATAACAGTACATTCAGAACAGGCTCTGCGTGAGTGGCTCCTTCTCTCAGGGACCATGTTTCTTGGGGATCAGAGAAGAATTTGTGGATGCAAATGGGTAAAGAATTGGCCATGGAGTATTTTAAAACTCCAAATCACTGAGTGAGCTTTTATAGCATCTGCCTTACAACACACACACACACACACACACACACACACACACACACCAGTTTCAGCATGATTATGAGCGTATCCGTCTGCTTGGGGATGGTGGAAAGCAATTCCTGAAGTCAGCTACTGAACACAGCTCCAGCGTTTGGACTTCACAGATGTCGGGCTGGAGAACAAGCAGCTTGCTCCTCAGCAAACACCTTTAGTACAGGAAGGAGCCGCCAGGCTCCGCTCAGAACAGGTGCTGGTCCATCTCTGCTTCATGGCGGAGTCAAGAGTCTGCCCCATCTCTCGAGGGTTCTCTGACATAACAAACATGAGGGAAAGTAGAAAAGGCAGCCAGGAACCACAGAAACCCCTGCATCCAATGCCTCCCCCGAGGACCCAACACCTCCACCTGGACTTAGACCTGCTGGTGCTACCTGGCGACCTCCACCAAAGCCCATGGAAGGGGAGCTGGGTCTTAATGGACTGAAGAAAGCTCTTTTGAGAAAGAAATAATAAATTGAATGTTACACTTTAAAAAATTAAAATCAAATAAAATTGCAAAGGCTGAAGAGAGGCAAACCGAGAGCCAGAGGCAGGACTTTCAGTGTAATCTCCAGAAGAGCTGCACCAGCATCCACCATGAATAAGAAATCCTGACCCAGAGACAATCCAGCACCTGAGCCTGAGTCAGTTAGAAGATTTACAACCTTGAAATACAGTGCTTTAAACTGTCTGGAACACTCATAAATACCAGCCACTTACTTGACAACAAGTTGTTAAAGAAAACTCTATTTGAGTTAGAATTTGCTAGAGCCATGTTGTAATTTTTCTTGCACAGGTATAAAGGACAAAACTAAATGCATAGACACAAAAGGTCTATGCAATGCGTCAGCACACCTGATGGATGTTAAGGAAGTGGATTTCCATTTCCTACCACTTCAGCCTGTGAATGCCTTAGACACTTGACATGAATACGGCAGGTAAGTGGGAACGTTGAACTCGGCCTTGGGTACCTCACGTAAGCAGCTTGGGCAGAGCTCACGCTAACTCATAAACGCCCGACTGCCGATTCTTCACAGCAAAAACAGGAAACGATGCAGGGGTGCAATGCAGACATGAACTTTCTCCGTTGTTCCTTTCATCAGCTCCTGAGATCACCAGAAAACACCATTTCCTAAATGTTTTTATTCTAAGAAGGATAATAATCATCATAGTATAGTAAAAATATGAATTACTTCAGAAAAATAAAATCATCCTTCAATCTCTGGTACCACAAAATCAATCAGTCAGTCAATCAATCAATCATCCTTACTGCTGCTGTATGTTTCTACCAGTACCTTCTTTTATTTTATACCAAAGCTGCTTTTTTAAATTCACGTTTTTCTGAGATCCACACAAATTCAGGAAATGCGTCACTCAAAATAGACCTACCAGCCCATAGAGCTCACATAAACAAATACAGAAGAACCAAAATGACCCCGCATTTACTATCATATCACTGTGTAATGAAGATAGATATCAACCACAGAAAATTGAAAAAGACCTGGACATTTAACACTCAGTGGGTCACAAAAGAATTCAAGAAGGAAATGAAACAACTTCTGGAATCAAATGACAGCGCTAGTACAACGTGCCAACACCTATGAGACACAACAAAAGCAGTCCAAAGAGGGAAGGTTACCATAAGCATGTTCATATTAGAGAAACAGAGGGAGTGCAAATACATGGCCTAGTAAAGAACCTCAAGATATTAAATAATAATAATAATAATGATAATTCAAATGAACTTAAATTGAAGAAGCAAATCATACACATCAGAGAGGAATTAAGGAAACTGAGACTGAAAAAAATACAAAGAATCAACAAATAAAAAACAAATTCTTTGAAAAAAATCAACAAAATAGCCAAATTTACCAAAAGAGAGAAAAGATTCTGTCTTAGTTAGTCTTCTCCCATTGCTGGGACAAATACCAAACGCTCAAAATGAGAGAAGGAGAGGTTTATTTAGCTCACAGTTACTGGAAGTTTCGGTCCATATTCAGCTGGCTCCAAGACAGAGTGGCACATGACTGAGGGCAACCTTTCAAGGCAGCAGCTAAGAGCAAAAGAGCAGTGCGAAGTAGCAGCAGCTCAAGTTGCAAACTACTCTTCTTCCCTTATGTTGAAATTCAAATCACCTGTCCCAGGGAAGGTGCAGCATCCATTTCCACAATAATCAATTACAAATTCCAGAAGCGGCCCTATGACTGCCTGAGGCTTTGGGGGGACACCCACACACAAACCATAACCTACTCTCATCAGCACAATTAGAAACAAAAAAGGCTAAGTCATAACAGATCTTTTTAAAATCCAGAAGACAGGTAGTAACTACTGTGAAAAACTATATTTCAACAACTTGGAAAATCTTGAAGAAATGGACAGATTCCCAGACTCATACAATTACCAAAGTTAAACCAACAAGACATAAAGATTTTGAACACTACAACAGCAAGCAATGACAGTGAGGCAGTCTGAGGAGCCACTTCAGACTGCTTCAAAGTCTGAGGTGTCTGAGGACGCATAAGAATGACTCCCTGTCTAGCACAGATGCACAATGGGATACCCTTATATAAGCAGGATTAGCATAGACAACAGCACATACACTGCACAGTTAGGACAGTACACAGGAATGGAAATCTTGACAATGGTCAATCTATATAGGCTGAACAATAAAGATAGATTTGTTTGCTCTTGTTGCTGAAATCAGTTCTACATACTTTGTTTTCCCTGGAGGCCTCACCCCCAAAAATCCCTTCAGCCTACCCCACCCACAACCCTGACAGGCTGTAATAAAAATCTGTCACATAAAAAAGGCCAGGACCTCATGGATTCACTGCTAAATTTTTATAAAAATTTTAAGGATGATCTATCACCAATATTCTTCAAACTCTTCAATGCAACCAAACAGCCAAGAGTGTTTCTAAGCTCATGTCTAGAAACCAGAATCATTCTGATCCCAAAACTAGTTGAAGACCCAAATGAAAAAGAACTATAGGGGCTAGGGAGATAGCTCAGGGGCACAAGTGCCTGCCTGGCAAGTGCAAAGTCCTGAGTTCAATCCCTGGTTCTGAAAAACAAACTACTACAGGCCATTCCCCTTAATGAACATCAAGGCAAAAGTTCCTAATTAAACATTGGCAGAGTACAATAAATCATCTAAAGATCATAAATTCTTCTTAATGAGCAGGCTTCAACCAAGGGTTGCAAGGATAGGTTAACACACACAAATCAATAAATATAATATTCCACATAAACAGAGATAAGGACAAAAATCACATGATCATATCAACACAAGCAAAAATAAACAAACAAATAAAGCATCTGACAATATTTCAATATCCCTTTATAATAAAAGCCCTAGTGAGTGGGGAAGATTGCTCGGTAGACTAAAGCACATGGTTGGTAAGCATAAGGTCCTGAGTTCAATATCCAATACCATACACACACACACAAAAAGAATTGTTAAAAAATAAGAATAAATAAATAAAAACCTTAAAGAAAATAGGTATGGAAGAACTTTAGCTGAATCTGATAAAAGCTATTTAGGACAAATCAATGGCCAAAACTGTATTAAATGAGAAAAAGCTGAAAGCTTTCCCTCCAAAACCATGAACAAGATGAAGATGTCCTTGTCAACATTTCTGCCAAAACAGTACTCAATACATTAGCCAGAGCAGTCAGATAAAAGAAAAGAAATAAAAGGGATCAGTACGGGAAGTAATAAGTCAAATTATCATTATCTGCAGATGACATTTTACTCTACATTGAAGACCCAAAGAACTCCACTGAAAAACTCATTGAATTAATAAGCAATTTCAGCAGTGTAGTACAATACAAAAATCAACTTACAAAAACCATTAACATTTGTATATAATAACAACAAACAGACTGAGAAAGGAACTAGAAATACCATTGACAATAGCATCAAGAGGGACAGCTTAGAACGCAGTGGCCAGGGTCAATAACCTGCATGCTGTGCCAGCCCCATCCCTGAAACCCCCAGGATGGAGGTGACAAGGTAGGGGTGGTTAGATGGCGATTAAGACTGAGTGAGGTGATGCAGGCCTGTAATACTAACACTTTGGGAGGCTGAAAACAGGACAATCACTAGGAATCCATTCTACATAGTGATGGACCAGGGAGATAGCTCAATAGAATAAGTGCTTGCCTGGCAAGCTCAAAGTCCTGAGTTCAATCCTTGATCCAGCAATAAATAAATAAATAAATAAATACTACTATTATTATTGTTATAAAGTAAAAATAAAAAATCTACGTAGTGAGACCCTGTAGACCCTGTCCTAAACACA
>PVJA010043092.1:0-16957 GCA_004027025.1 Myocastor coypus | reverse complement strand
GGGAGGGGAAGGGGAGGGAAGGGGAGGGAAGGGAGCAAAGGGGAGGGGAGGGGATGGGGGAGGGAGCACTTTGCACTAACTTTCAGAGAAGCACTCCTGAAGCACACTTATTGGACATGGCAGGGCTGCTTGTGGCTGCCCTGAGTCAGTCGGCTCCAAGGAGATGGTCAGGCACAGCCACGCCTGGCTCTGCACTGGGCAAGGCTCCACGGAGAAGCACCACGTGCATCTGCGCGCAGAACTCCGGAGACTGCAGACTGCCCTGATGGTCACAGGGAAGTGCATTCTGGGAAATCGGCCTGTTTCTCACAAGAGCCCTGCCTCTGCGGCGCAGTTCGGAACTTACTAAGAGTTACGTGGTCCTTGTTTTCTCAAAACACATGATGACGTTTGGGAAACCTCTGCTTCCTTTCAAGCTTCAGACACACCCCTTCCATGCAATTGGAGTCACAGTCGATGCTTCCGTAAGCACTTTCTCCTTTAACCCATGAAACACGTGGGCTGTGTTCTCATTGCTTATTTTTTATTCTACAAAGCCTAGACTAAATATCTAGGTTTTCTCCATAAAAGCAAATCCCTAAAATGAGTTCTGAGTGCTGCAGTCACTTGGAAACACTGGGGAAGTTGTGGCGTTTCAGAGCTCTTCTCATGCAGTCTCGGCCATCTCTGGGACTTCGGTTCTACTGTCAGAGTGGACGTAGAGATTGGATGCCCTGGCCTGGAAAGTTTGACTGAAGGACCATTAAGGTGGAAAGGAAGGCCACAGTTGTCCACTGAAAAAATAGGTGAATGAAGGTACGATTTTAAACTTAAGGTCAAAATGAAAGGCACTGACATTTGTGTGCACCGTAGGCAACACCAGGGATCAGCCCCAGGGCCACACACGCACCCCAGGAACTCACTGAGCTGCACCCCTTCCATGGGCCTGAGCTACACAGAAGAGGGTCCTTTCCATTCCACGGGAGAAAGGAGGGCAACTATTGCAGGTCTTTGCTGAAAATTGGTGAGATGAAGTGGACTGATTGTTCAAAAGGCTTTAGGAGGTGAACACACTGTTAGGACAGCTTAACTTGTGCGAAGCATGCGCATGGTGTCTGAAGAGTTGATGAGTAAAGGAAAGCATCGAGCCCAGTCCAGTGGCGTGGACTGCCTTCAGGTTCCCTTTCCACGGCTGGAGTCACACCGAAAGCCGGAGCATGCTGCTGAGTGCTCTGCCACCGCCCCTCCCAGTGGAGCTCCGCCCCTCACACTGTGAGGTGGTCCCCTCAGCTCTCTCTGGCCCCTCTCTCCACACCTCGCAATTTTAGAATCCACATAAGAGGACAGTTGAAGGTCGTACACTCCCTAGTTCTCAACAAAGAGAATGTACCAAAAGGAGCCGTGGAGCTTCAGAAGGGGAGATGACTTAGCTCCCTTGGGGAGATCCGGCCTGAGTGCCGGCAGGTGGGGTGCACCGGGAGAGCTGCACACCTCAGCACGCAAGGAGGACAGCCACAGAGACACGGTGTGTATGTGTGTGTGTTGGGCGGAGTCCGCGCGGGTGCAAGCTAAGAGGGGGCTGCTGATTGCACGGCGCTGTCCTCACGTGGGACCGTGCTTCTGGGTAGTGGTCAGCATGAAGCCGGCCACCACCCCGCATCTCAGCACTGCTACCACATCATGGCACACACACCTACCGCGGGGTTCCATTCCACCCCAAATATCCCCTAATGCCCATAAAAACAAAAAGAAAATCAGTTACACAGCTCTGCCCTGGTGATTTAAAAAGCAGAAGTGAATGACCACCAGTAATCACATGGGATTCCTTCCTTTCCACGCGGGACACTGGGCTGCCGGGTGCTGCCCAGGAAGCAGCTGTGCCTGTTCACAGCAATCGATCACATGAAAGACTCCGCTGTTCAGAGCCGTTGCGGACCAGTGCTACGTCTGCTGTCGTAGTTCACGAGGAAAAGGAAACACAACAAACGCAACAAAAGAAAACATTGAGACTTAACGGGAGAGAATGCGGGCTTCACATTGGCCTTAAGAAGCACATTGTACTAAAAAAAACTCAAGACAAAGACAAAAATTCATTTAGTTACGTTAGTTCAATTGTGGGTTGTGCTTTTTCCAAGGCAATAAAATAATTGTCTCTGGTATGTCGTTTTTTTTTGGTCTGATAGTGTTCACAGTAAGTGTTGGCTTTATATAGAGGAAACAAAGTTAAGACCAGACAGTCTCTGAGTTCTATAAGTTTCATCTTTTTTCATGTAAATTATTAAAGAAAATGGATAATCCGGAGCTAGGGTTTTTCAAAGGTGCTTTGTTATACAGCTAGAGTCAGAGTCTAGAAGGTTCCCTCTAGCTGCTGAGACAATAAGTTTGTGAGAAACTGGGAGAAATATTTCACTCCAAACCTCAAATTTCTCATAGACTCTTCTCCTCTTAATGTGAAGATGTTAAAAGGCAGTTTACAGCGTGCTCCTGATTTTTCGGCAGGAAGTCCCAGAAGACAGGCGCTCCAGCTGCAGGGTCTGCAGTCGCTGGCAGCATTTGGGGAAGACACCCCTTTTCAAAACAAAGCCAGTGCGTCCTTGAGGGCATTAATGGGGCTTATTACAAAGTGAGGTCACTTCGCACACTCTTGGAGCTGCTTAGCTCCTTGAGCTCCCTGTGCAAAAGTCCTACTGGAAGGGTGGGTCGGGGTGCTGCGTGGTCCTGTGGCCTGAGCCAGCTCATGAAGCCCTCAAAGGCCCCATGGAAAATGTCCCCAGGATCGCTCTCAGTAAACACGTTTACAAATTAGATTTTGCCCAATCTTCTGGTAAAGAAGGGTAAGAGAAAACAAAATTCAGATGGGAGACTTGCATAGGCCTAAAGCTGACCCTGAGAACCAAGTAAATGACAAAGTTTGCCCATTGTGAGAGGCTCGGGAGTGACCCTGGCCATCCAAAACATATGCTTGTATTCATGTGTTGGAAACTCTAACAGAGTTCCAGAAATCTTATGGAACAACATGCAGCCCATGGACACCAGCCAGGGGGAAAGGAGGAGGGAGGAAAGGAAGGAGGGCAGGGGAGAAGCCCACTGCTACCTCAGAGCCCAAGAAGGGTGCAGCCCACTGGTCTCACCAGCAGCGTCTGTGGAGGCTTGGAAGGAAGAGGACGAACCCGTAAAACTATGATTAAAGGATAGCTCTGCTCTTGTTCCCATAATGACAAAAGAATCGCTTCTAAGTGGATACATTGGATAGGGCGGGCTCCATTCCTAACAAGCGGCGTCCCTCACGTAGCGTGCTGGCCAAGGGCAGCAGAGGTTTTCAGCTAATAGCTCCCCATCCAGGAAAATCACGGCGACCACAACTTCATACTCAACTCTCTGTTATCTTCCACGTTAACAACCATGATGTCAGACTTGGCTGCACCTGTCTCTGTGGCCTCTTCTCGGGTGACTTCTCCACATCTCGTTTTAGTGATGGAAATAGCAGGGGGTTGAGGTGGTGTGCAATAGTACTCGTGTAATTTAGGATAGTATTCACAATTCCTATTTCCTGGAAGTCCAGCATGCCATGCCCAAGTGCTTTTCTGTATTGAATCTAATCTGTATGGCGTTCCTGCAATGCACGTGGGCGTGGTTACCGTCCTTGTTCAGCGTGTAAGAGAGCGTGTGAAGGTCAAGTCACTTGCCAGAAGTCAGTCCACTTGAAAATGGTGGAGTGAGGACCCAACCTACTGATAAAGGTGTAGCTCAAGGTCCTCTTCCAAAGCATAGGCCACTTCCCCAAGGACGTCTGTAGAATCAAATAGACAGATGGGAGTCCTAGAATCTGACCTAAGACCCAATTCTCCATTGCCATCCTGAAAGAAAAGGCTCTACCTCAGGCTGGGTAAAAGGCAGAGCGAGCTTGCCCTTGACGTTCGAGAGACAGTTCACACTTAAGGCACAGTGTGCCTCTTGGGATGTCCTATGCGATCCATGCCTTCCCCTAATGCAGAGCTGCAGTGGTGCTGAGAGATTCCTTGAGATTGGGGCTTCCTATCAGGGGCCGGGGGCCAATGGTGCCAGGCAGGGGCCCCTGTTTTGGGCATCAGACTCTAGCGCTGGGCTCTTCTCCACAGTTCATTGAAGCAGCTACCGGACAGGTGTCTGTCTTGCTCCCTCCTTGCACCAGGCTCAGCAGCCCTAACATTCGCTGTCTCCAGACGTGGCTCCAGATTCCTCACGTCTCACTGCCAATTCCCGGAATAGTCCAAGGTTTGAAACCTCTAACTGGGAAACACATCTTACATGTAAGCAGCTCTTGGCTGATGCCGAAGAGCTTTGTATTTTTATGACCTAAAAGTCACTCTAGATGTAGACCAAGTACTTTTTATTTTATTTTATCTTACTGGCAGATAACGCAAAATGAGCATATGGCCAAATCAATCTCCCATTTATCAAATTTGATCAATCTCTCTATCAAATTTATCAAGTTCCTACATTACTTTACCACCTTTATCCTGCACTCTTATAACTTTTTATGTTTTTGAGCTAGCGTAAAGACTTTACAACTTTCTCTGTGCAATTCTATCTTGCTGGCTTGGGCCTACCATTTCCTCTTGAGTCTGCGGTGCATTAAAGACTCCATGACTCGAGCTGGGTCTAACTCCCAACTGTGAACCTGCACTCAGCGTGCTCAGCCGAGGCCTCTGAACACTGAGGCAGACAGCAGGACCCACGAGTCCTGGGATGCACTGAAACTCTTCGTTGGCTCTGGTTGGCCACCTGTGAGTCTACAAATGTGACAACTGTAGTGGCCCATCCACAGCATCTAGTGCCTTACAGAAAGCTCAAGCACTTCTTCACTTTTTTTTTTTTATTGTTGGAGAGATAAACAATTTTATTTGTTGTTTGTCAAAAAAAATCATAACAGAAGTCATTCTGTAGCGTTGGGTGCAAAGTAATAACAGTTATCCTGATGTGAGGGTTTTTGACTGTTGCTGCCATGACGTGCACCCCATCGGCGAAGGTAGTGGGGGACACCACAAGTCCTGAGGTGAGACTCACTTGGACTGCAGAGGAACTGCCCCAGTGCTACGCCGGGTTGGAAGCTGATCTTGGCCTTGGTTCCCTCTGGAGCGGGGCTAGTAGCAGTCGTTAGGTTTGACCAAAAGGTAGGTAAGAGCTTCAGGACAGCACCGGGCGTGCCTTAAGCCCTGAAGTTAGATGGGAGCAGGGAGAAGAGGGCATCTGGAGTCACTGCGGAGGCCTCAGGCACTCCTGCCCCATAGGCTGCAGACTGGAACTCTGAGTAACTTTTCCAAGTAGTGGTGACATTTCCATGGCTAATGAGACTGGAATGGCCTGGAAGCATCCCTCCTGTGAGAGCGGTGCTGGCTGCCTCTGAGCAGGCTGGCGACAGAGCCAGCTAGCCTGGGGAGCCCTCTCAGCTTGAGAGAGGGTCCCGAGGTGAGGTCCCCTTTCAACCTGCTGCCCCACGTGAGGCCGTGGCTCCTGCCCATCCCACGGTGGCCTGCAGCCGGTGCAGCACCCTGCGTGCACAGGGGTCCCCAGGATCCCTGTCCCGCTCCCCCACCCTCCTTCCACCAGACACAAATCCCGTGCAGTACACAGGCAATACGCAATGGCTCATCAAATAATGACAGTGATACGGTTTTCCTCTTGATCCACACATGGAAATCATTTCCCGAAAATGATTTATGAGTGTTTTATGTCTAATGAAAATAATGTCTTTAATGTAAGCACCATTTTATTCTTCACATAACTCAAACGCATCTAAAAATGCAAAATTTATCATCTAGAATGAAGATAACCTTGAGATAAAACATCAAAAGCTGCTGTGAATTCTTCCGTCTTACCATCTTGTATTCTTTCCAGCCTCTCTGGAAGTCGAGACTGCCATCTTCACGGTGCTGAATCACGGTCCAGCCTCCCCCGCTCACATCCATATTGCAGAATACCTGACAAAGGAGAAGGAGGCACGTGAAAGGCATGCCTGCTTGAAAGAAACACATGCTGACAGGTTTCAAAACAGAGCCGGCCTGGGTGGGCCGGCAGGAAGGAGGGGCGAGGCGCCGCGCTGGGAGACGCTCTCAGGCCTCGGCTCGCTGTTTCTTCCTTTAGTTCACGTCTGCAGTTTAACGACTTAAACTTTCAGATCAGTCCACTGAAAATTAATAGTCTCAGACTCAGGGTATAAAGCAATTTAAAAAATGTCCTCCTCTTAAACAGAAACAGGCACTTATGTAAGTTCAAATTTTAAAATAAGTACTACAGTTTCCAAAATTATACATTATTTTATGGCCAAAACATAAGGCTCAAAATTTTTAAATTATTAAAACGGTCATGTCATAAGAATAATGGTTTGGGGAAAATAATTTTTAAAATTACACCGATTTCCCTATTTCCTACTTTATTGCATAACTCCTATATATTTACATGCTATAATAATCACTCTTGATTGCTGAGTGTTACATTAGAGGGAGAACTTGGTCTTTGGCAGATGGACAACACGTTACTTTGACTTTTAGTCAAAAACAATAAGAGGAGAGCGTGATATACTGTGACCCTTCTGATTGTGACAGCATTTCTTTCTCATGTGGAAAAGTTATAGAAATTTCTCAAAGACTCTGACTCATTTTAGTTATTCCAAATACATAGCATTTATTTAAAACTTAATACGTTTTCCCTCAGGTCCAACCTGCAGGCTGCCCATGGGGCCAGGGTGTAAGGAGGGTGGGCCATGGCAGGCAGTCGGGGAGGTCACAGTGTCACCTTAGGGGGCCTCAGCAGTATCTCCCCAGGGGCTTGACCCTGGAAGGGGCAGAAGAGCATGCTGGGAACTGTGGTGCACAGGACAGGTCCCTGAGTGTGAGGGTGGAGCCGGCTCCTGCAGGCAGGGGCCAGCCTGCTGCCCCAGGACCTCCTGGTGCCCTGGCAACAGCCACCCAGCCCGGGGGCTCGAACTCCACCCCCTTGCCCGCTCCTTCCCTGGAACCCTGAACCCTTCTGCGCTGGGGTTTGTCCCTGATCTGACCCCTCCTGGGCTCTCCTCCTGCTTCTTTCTACTTTAGTCCCTCAGTGACTCTCTTCTCAGAAAGCATTCTGGGGCTCTGACTGTTTCATGTTAGAGGATGTTACGATCCAGGAGAGGTGGACCTTGTCCTCAGAACCCCTCAAGGTTTTAGCAACGATTGTTCCATGGGATGCAGGAACTGAGCATCCAGGGTATTGCTCCGGGGCTAAGGAGCCATTGGATCTCATAGCTGTCACCTCCACTGACCTGGAGAACAGAGACAGCCATCCGAGAGCTTTAAGGGAGAGAGCTAACATGAGGCAGAACGTGCCTGTCTCCAGGTGCTGAGTGCCTGCAGGGGCAGAGCTCCCAGGAGGAGCTTCAGGAGCAAGCGGAGCTGATCTGCTGGGTTTGGCAGACCCAGGATACAAATGTGGGGGAGAGGATAAGAACAGGAAAGCAGCACTCGGACCCAGTGAAGTGCACGCTCAGGGCCAGAGCAATGTTCCACGTGCATTTTCTAACTTATTCTCACAGCTGCCTAAAGAAAATGTGTGTGAGACTCGGTGTGGTGCTGGGCACTTGTAATCCCAGCACTTGGGAGGCCAAGAAACAAGAAGGGTTACTACAAGTCCAATCTGTGTAGTGAGACCCTGTAGATCCTATACTAACTACACATCAGAAGGTTTTTTTTGTTTTGTTTTGTTTTTCTTTTTTTAAGAAAATGTTCTTATTATTTCCATTTTTAAAGATAAAAAACTGAGGCTTAGAGTACTTCAGTGCTACGAATGGATAGACTTAACAATTAGCACTGGATCAAGAATTTGGACAGAACTCAGGACTTGAGAACTATGTTTACCTAACTCCAAATCACTGGGAGAAATCTGCTTGGAAGATGCAGAGGTTACGCTGCAGATGTCGGGTCACCTGCAGAAGTGAAGGAAGGAGCGTCTGGAGGGGCTGCATCTGGGAACGGGCTCTGGGAGCGAGTGAGGGGGCCAGACACGTCAGCCACCCCCCGCAGGCAGCCCTGCGTCTGCGTGCTGCCATCTCGCAGTGCCTCGAACACTGCCCACCTCTTGGGCACTCGGCTAGCTGGCTCAACACATAAAGATGCAAAAATACCAAATATGAAAAGGAGGCCAGTGCAATGCAGGGAAAGCCGGGGATGGATGCGGGGCTGGGGAGGCATGGAAGGCAAGCAGGCACTAGGGAGAAGTCGGGGTAAATGAAGACCGAGAGAAAGGCGGCGATGATGAGCCCGGCCAGAGGCCTCGCGGGATTCCCGTGAGAACAGTCCTGCGACGGCTCAAATGGGACGGGGTGGTGACCCGAGAGAAGAGGGCAAGGCTGGATTTTCCCAGAGAAAGTTAAGCCACAGTAAAAGGAAAAGAAATGCCAAGGAAACATCTTCCTAGAGGAAACTGGCATCGCACATTCCTCAATTAAAATTTACCCTTCCTTAACCCAAAGACCCCTTCCTTCCCTTTCTGCCTAGCTCCCATTGGAGAGATTTTTATTTCCTGATGGAAAGTTTGCCAAACTGTGTTTACCAACTATGAAGCCCACTTATATACTCAGAGTAAGGATCGCTGCCCTAAAATACAGGCTGCATGGAGCAAGCTACACCGTATGGTTATTACGTCTGTTGCCTATTACTGAAATTCTGCACGCTTCATTTGAAAATCAAGTACGTCCCAGAAAGAAGGTCGGCCTTGTAACAGGCACAGGGGGGCCTGGGAAGGTGAAGGGCAGGGACCGCTCCTCAGAGGAGGGCCACAGGCAGGGAGCTCCCTGAGCAGAGACATGGGTGGGGCCATGCACAGGTGAAGCCAGGGTCGGCTGCCCCATCCAATGTCTATCTCCACTCTCTCTGACTGGCTGCCCTCAGGTGGGGTTGGCGGGGTCCCTGCACACAGAAGTCTGAGAATAATGTTACACTTACGGTGGGCATTGCTGTTACTTCTCCAATTCAAAGAAATACATGTTCACATTATGCCTCATCCGTGGATATAGTATATTGTACTAACTTAATATGGATAGGTATCTAGCCCGTTGTATTTAATGCACTGTACTTCAGTTGTTGTCTTACTTTGCATGCAATGCAAATTATTTACAATAGATTATAATAACATGGACTATGCAGAACCAAAACAGGTAGGAGCTCCGTAGACCTCCCCTCTGATTATGATGACAATTCTGGTTACTAACACTGGCATCCCTCATCTTCGATCATCCTACTGTTTTCTAGAAGCAGAATAGTTAAGAAGCAGAACAGCAGAATATCTGCTTAAGAAGCTGGATTCGCTTTTGCAAAAGCAATTTTCATTTAACCGAAGACAAATAACATCGCTTCGCGGGGGAAGTTCCGGGAAGCAGACGCTGGCTGGCTGCGGAGAGGGGCTCAGGAGGGCGTTCAGCGTGCTGCCTGGGGCTGGGGCAGGCACAGCTCCTCCGCCTGGGGCCGGAAGCCTACGCGCGGGCCACTGGCTGTGGTCCCGGGCAGGGTCACAGCTCTCTAGCATTAAACAGCTTTTAACATAATACGGAGGCTTCAACCCAAACAAAAAGGGGAAATTCGACTCACATAGTTTTACGCCTTTGCGCTCCACACGAGTTGGAATGATTAGCCTTGTGGATGTTAATTATTTTTCCATAACCTCAAATGAAGAAGGCTCACAATATTTGTTGTTCTTTTTTTGTGGGACTGGGGTTTGAACTCACAACCTTGTACTTGCCAGGCAGGCACTTACACCACAGAGCTGTCTCCCCAGCCCCAAGCTCACAATATTTGTTACAGTCTTTTTTTTCCAAAGAATTAGGGGAGTTATGAGTTCAGAAACGATGTTTTAATTTTTTGCCATAACATTTATGACTTAATGATTTGTTTGCTTGGATGAAACCAAGCTGGCTACAGGACATTCGGTTTTAGAAACTTAAGAAATGAAAGGGGAAAAGTCCTGTTTCCTACTACTATACATCAGTGGGAATTTAAAAAGAAAATAGCCACAAGCCAGGAGCATCATGAACGTGAAAAGGAAGGAGGAAAACATTTAGTTTTCACTTTCTACCTGCCTGAAAAATTAAGCCGTCCTAGGAAATCGTTCCTGGCCTCCGCATCTGAAGACTACACTTCGCAGTGTTTTGCAGTCTTTCTTTTTCCCGGCGTGGAGCAGCGTGCACTGCAGCCCAGCTGCACAAGCATTTGCTCACGCCGTAGCCCCGACACTGCCTAGCAGGGGCTGACTTCTGCTAGGGGCTTTGTCCTGTGCAGCCCGACTGCGCTGCCGGCCTGCGTCACACGTGCTGCTCTGACGGATGGTGCTTGGGTTTTCTCCTCGCTAGAACTTCTGAAAGGGCCGTGAAGAGCGAGGTTTGTCCCCTCCCTAAGGGCGGCAGGAGTCTGTATTTTAGATCTATGGTGCCTACTCTCTTTGGAATGGGAAAGGCCCTACACACGTTCCCTCTCAGCACTTCTCAGGTCAGTTGGAGAGTGTGCCCATGCCTTAGGCTGAGCTGGGAGAGGAGAGCGAGGCTCGGCCATCCTGAGCTCTGAGTCCACTTTGCGAATTTGAGGGTCTGGTTTCTGTGGTCAGTGCCACCTGTGTGCTAGCCATTCCACCGCACCAAACGATACCCGGCGGAGCTTTCCTCACCAGGAAATGGGACCGTGCCAGGGCCGCTGCAGAGGGGGTGGCCCAAGCCAGACCTTGGCTTCAAAACCAGTGTGTGGGGTCTGAGACAAGCTCGTGGGTATGTGCCTGCTCTCCTGTGAGGACAAGCAGAGCCCTCTCCAGGGGCTGCCCGGAGAGCCAGTGGGAGGGGCACACACGGGTACCACCCCCACCCCCATAGGACCTTGTTCAAAGAGAAATGCCAAATCAGACATATCCCTGGGAGCCAGTGCGGGTGTGCCAGTCTGAATAACAAAACAAGTTAGTACTTGCGAGAGAATTGGATGAAGCAGAAGGAGCCCCAGAGTCCCGAGGAGGCTCCACGCCTCTCTTCTCTCCTCTCCACTCGCTCGGGCACCCCTCACCAGTGCTCTGGTCCCACCTGCTTTGCCCTAGTGCAGCTCAGCCTGACAGGACAGGTCGTGAACGGCTTCCCTCTGCAACTCCGCTTTTCTGACAGTTTCCCCAGGAGACAGTGGGAGTCGTGGGTGAAATATTTTAGATTTCATTGAAGAACAGTTCTGAAGCTCTATGTCATGCAAAAGCCATCGTGGTGAAGAGGTCTAAGTTTTCTTGGTTCCATCTTGCTGGAAACAAGCCTGGTGCCAGCCACTGAAATCACAAGTTAGATTCATTCTGTGGACCAAAATCTCAGGTAGATCGGAGAAGGATCTGGTGAGAAGCAGGAAGCAACACCTTTCTGCTTGTGGCCGGGGCTGTGTTCCTGCTCCACAGTGCTGTCCCGTGGAACTGAGCCGTGCTGACACCAACTTGACACTGGCGCCTTCAAGGGCAGGTGCTGAGTGGCCTGGTCTGTGAGGCCTCCGTCCTGAGGGCCTCCTGGAGGCCTGGGGATGGAGTGGCCAGGTCGGAAGCATGAAGAGATGTGTGCACCGGCAGTGTTGAGAAGAGCTGTCATTTCTGCATCATGTCCTCTGAACAACTACTATGAAGTCAACAGCATGCGCTGTATTAATTGTTGTGGCTGTCCTACTAACGTGGTTTGCAACCATCTCATTGTTTTTTCTTATTAAAAGTAATAAGCCTGAGAACGACTGCGCCTTCACATGCAACCCACCACAGGGGCACAAAGTGGGCCTATTTTTCATTCACTTCCTGCTTGCAGCTGGGTCCTAAGCTGAAGTACAGCGGAGCCCAGGCGAGGGCTCTTTCCTGCCTGGACAACGGAGCCACAGGGCTGCAGCGTGGTGGGGACAGCCCGTCACTCATGTCACGTGCTGCTCACAGGGTCCCGAGGCCTCCTCACCACGTTCCTCCTCCTCCCAGCCTGGCCATCCTGTTGCATGGTCTTCTGTTTATTCCTTTAGTTTTGAGCTGGGGAGGCTGGGATGAAGGAAATCTTGTCTGGAATCCCAAGTGAAAATCCCTAGAACCAAACTTCCCTCCACTAGAGTGGTTTGGCAGGCATCTTGGTGATATCCACCCTGTCCCTTCCGGCTGAAGGAGCACTGTGGAATGCCCCCCCGGGGGGGGGGAGGATGCTGTCCCAGGTGAGGGGGAGGGAAGGAGCTCCCTGGGCTTTCCAGACCTTGCGCTGCAGTCAGGAGAAGCCACTGTGGGAGGAAACCGCACCCAGGTGGCCCGGCTGACTCCGGGACCCATTGGCACAGGTTCCTCATACCCATGTCCCCAGACAGTGACAGACAGGTGAGCACCACCCCAATTCATGAAACATGAAGGTGTGGGGTGTGGGTGTGAGCAGGGTGGGTGTGAGCAGGAGGGGCACGGGAGAGCCGCAGCTGCAGGAGGCCAGCATCTGCCTGAGGCCCAGTTCACTTAGGTCCTATTCGACCCAGGGAAGAGGCTTCTCCAACTGTTCTTTTATGCAGACATGAAAAGCAAACGCTTTCAAGATCCTGAGCTGCGCTAGGGCATGCTTCCCCAGCTGGGGAGGAGCCGTCTTTCCATAAATTACTGCACAGGCCCTGTCTGCCTCAGTCCTCAGAAGATCACTGAAGGTCCTCAGAAGGTGCACGCTGGGGTCCCTGGGCTTCAGAAAATGGTTCTGAACTTCTCCTACATAGAGTATGGGTGTGTGTGTGTGCACGTGTGTGTGTGAGCACGCACATGCATGTATGCATGTGTGATTAATTTGAACCACATATAATCTTCAAGGCTATGCAGCAGAGAATAAGAGGACAGCATATGTGAATGCAGGACGGAAGGTGCGGGAACTCAGGGGCAGCGGTGTGGCAGGCCTCGCCTGCCAGCCAGGACAGCATCCTACGGGGAGAGGAGCATTCAGGAATAGATGCACACACATCCGCTTTAACAGGCCCGCAAATCAGTCTGATCACCCAGCCATCCAACCAGCACCTGCCTCATACCTCATAGACAAACGCTTCTGGTTTTACCTTTTTGGGTTCTGGCACATTATTGATATAAATAGTGTAGATTCCACTTTTATTAAAACCAGCTTGATACACATCTGCACAGTCTCGAAATGGCTTCTCTTCCTCTCTTTTTCCTCCTTTTAGCAAAACTGCAAAAAAAGAAAGAAAGAAAAAGATTGCAATACATAAATGAGAGTATCAACACCACAGCACCTAGCGGACTCAGGCCCAGCCAAGCGCACTTTCACCTGCGCCACACCGTGGCAACTGTGAAGCTACTGAGAGTCACACACCCACACGCAGGGCCCCATTCTACGGTGACTTGGACAATTTAAAACCTGAATGGAAAAACGGTAAAGCAGTATCAAAGCAGTTACTTAGTTCTTATGTAATCTCTTAATTTTTGTTTTAATGTGTGTATTTTGTAATACATCAGCTCAACTGAGATCATATAATACCACAAATTTATGTCTGTGTTTTCTGAAAATTCCTAAAATGATCTTATCTGTGCTTCATAGAGTAGTTATATGTATTTATCCATCTCTGCAACACTTTGGGTTGAACTTGGGCCTCACACACATTGGGGTGTTCTGTCAGTGAGTGACTCCCAGCCCCAGGGGATATTTATTTATTCATTCATTCATTCATTTATTGTTATATTATGGCCAGTTCGGCCTGCCCTGGGAATGGGTCTGGTGCAGCATGCGGTGCTGGGATTGAACTGCCAAGCTTAGGCCCTGTGGTTGCCTAAGCTTGCCTATGTGGGTGCGTTAGACTGCTGAGCCATCTCGCCAACTCAGGCTTTGTTTTTTAATGCCAAATATTTTTTAAAGAAAGAGATGAAGAAAAATTCAAACTTAGAAATGTAACACAACACTTAACCACTGAAAGTAGCACTATGCTTTACTCCTGCTTTTAGGTTCAAAAGCTCCTAGAACTCTTCCTAAAACAAAATAACGACTCTGATCTAATTAGATTTGGAGAGCAGAACAGTTTACGACCCAGTTTAGCTACCTAGAAAGGAAATGTAGCTGCACTTTGTTCAGTGCCCTAAAGGTAAACCGGCGCAGATGATGCCCGAATGCGAGCCGGGCTTTGGTGCTAAATTATGAAGGGAGAAGCGCGACCTTGCGGTGAGGAGCCACAGGACGCAGGGGCTTTGTTACAGACTGTCCTTACTGGCAGCTCCATTTCTTCTCAGGTTTTATCCATTACAAGTTCTTATTAATGAAATAAAATAGAAACTAATCTAATAGGTCTTAGCTTAAGATATATGTGACATATGTAGAAAACATTTGTCATTCAGCATTTTCTAGTAAATATGTGTGCATACAAATACATGCATATTATTTTAGTAATAGGTTTACTATTAATAGCAATAGTAATATATATTATTTTAGTAATAGGTTTCATTTCATGTTTTTCTAGAAACTAAGATAAGAGTACTTTATAACTTCATATTTAAAGTTTTCCATTGCATAATCAATACCTGTTTCAATCACTCTGATCGTTAGCATCGCTCATGATAAAATATGAACAGCAAAGTGACCCGTGATCCTTGAAATGTCTGAAATGCTAACCTGGTCAACTTTAGTTCATGTTTCTTCATTTGTAGAGAATAAACAGGCAAATCTTTACAGAATTACAATCATAACGCAAACAATGTGGATTTTCAAAAGTACTAAATTATGTTCTGAAAAGTGAAATATTCACATCGGTCATGCTGCCACAAAAACATTAAAACGTTTAGAAGGAAACACCCTCATTTTCAAGTAGCTCAAAGTTTTCAGCCACTTCGTACATGGATGGTCACGTCAGCAGTCATGGTAACACTTACATCTAAACACACCCCTCGCATGCAAACCCCCACCACAGCACAAGCTCAGGCGAGGGCTCTAAGCCGAGCGGTACACAGACCGCCTGCACTCAGCTGCATGCCGCCACTTAGACGCTGGTGCAGCTTCCCACATGCGTCTCTTAAACCATCGGGTAAACGCATCCTTCTCCAGAGCCTCGGAGCAGCTCACTGCTGTTTGCTTATTTTACACGTGCAGACAACAGTTCTCACAAGCAGAATGTTCCTAAATACTGAAGACCTGATCTTTCGTGGAACAGTAACAAGTAACCTCACTAGAGAACCAGAACAGGGAAGGGAAGGCATAGCAAGGACACGCAGGAGCGGAGGAGGGTGCCGTGCTTGTGGAGAAAAGTCACTTATCTCTGGAGAAGAGCTTCCTTTGCGGAACCTGCCCTGCCTACAAGCCGAGGTGTGGTTATGCAAGGGGAGACAGCCCTTGTGCTATCTTCCCTGTCTACTTCCAGAAGACCCGGAGGGAGGCTCTGTGTGAGACGAAGAAGCCGTCCACTCACTACACACCGCTGCAGGACCAGGGGAGGAAGGAAAGCCCTGGCTCTCACTCCTGTGGAAACTAGTCTTCAAAGGGTGCACAGATTCTGTGCCTGGGAAAGGCCTTGAGGGCTCCCTCATCAAAGGGTACCACTAGAGTTATGGTTACCTAGGAACCTGTGTGTTGCTATGGTAACACAGTAGTCAGACAACTTTCATTTCACTTCAATTGGCATTTCTGGAAAAAACAAAACAAAACAAAACTGACCTTTCCAGAAGATAAACTAATTCTCTTCAAAAAGATCAGGCTGTTTTTAATTATTTTTTGCTTAGCAAACGTGATACCCATAGGCTTGATTCAGGCTACACTTTCAAGTGTTGGGATATTTAAGCATCAGTTTACAAGCTCCACATAGGTTTATTTATGCACTATGTCTTAAAGAGAGCTCCCTGCGTAAGGCGCCAGGGCTTTGTTTGGTGCTTTAACCTGTGCAGTGGGGCAGCTGTGACTACTTCTGAGCTAGGCAGGGTCAGGAAGCGCAAAGGAGGGAGAGGGAAGCACAGGATGGGGGGGGAGGGCACGTGTTGGCATGATAACGCTGATAATACCACGCGCGGCAGCTTCCGCTGAACTATTGCAGCCTCTCACGGGAGGGAGGGAGGCTAACGGTGTGCTCGGAAGGCTGGAGGCTGCGGCCTCCTCCCTCAGGTTCGGCAGGGGAGCTGACCGGGTCCAGGACAGCACTCATCACACCCCCGAGCTCTCAGGGTCGAACCCCGTGACTGTACAGCTTACACCATGTCGCTTAAATCTGATTTGAGCCTCAGCATGCATCTTAAGCTTTACCGCAGCATTAGGACTGAAGATTACTTAAGAGGAAACGCACGCGACCCAAAGCCTGGACGGAAAGCCCAGGTGGAGAGCACGCCCGTGCAAGGCTCTGGCTGCACACCTGCTCACCCGTGACCCTGTCTGCGCCTTTCCCGAGCTGCTCTCTAACAGGTGATGAGAACGCCTGCCACTAAGTGGTCTCCATCTCCTCCACCCCTAGCTCCAGCCACCTTTCTCACCCCTCCTGGCCCCCACTCCAGGCCCTGCACCCCACGGCGGCAACCCCTTCACCCCAAGAGGGGCAAATCCTGGCCTGCAGTCACTGCAGCCCACATCCTACTGGGTGCATTTCAAATTCTCCCTTTTTCTCAAGACTTAACACAGCCGGGCGTGGTGGCTCATGCCTGCAATCCCAGCACTCGGGAGGCTGAGGCAGGAGGATTGGTGCGAGTTCGAGACCAGCCTGGGCTACAAAAGTGAGCTCAAGGCCAGCCTCAACTGCATAGCGAGACCCTGTCTCAAAAAGACAAAAAAAAAAAAAAGACTTAACTAATCGCCTTTCCCCCTCTGACTTTCTAGGCTCACTGTGGAGCCTCGGCCGCTACACCCTGTGCCTTAGTGCCTTTGCTCCCAGTCCCGAAGCCATCTCTGCCTCGAGTCCCGTTACTGCCCTCTGAGCCTTGCACGTGACTTTCTGCTGCCCAATGCCATCTCCCCCCTCCTCCCTCTCCCTCCCCCTACCCACTCTTCCTCATC
>PVJA010043091.1:0-16959 GCA_004027025.1 Myocastor coypus | reverse complement strand
TTTTTTTTTTTTTTTTTTTTTTTTGTGGGACCAGGGTTCGAACTCACGACCTTGCACTTGCCCAGCAGGCACTTGTGCCTCGGAGCTATCTCCCCAGCCCCAATAAAAAATTCTTTAAATAAATAAATAAATTCTTGCGGCCGGAGAGATAGTTCAGAGGCACAAGTTCATGCCTGGCAAGTGTAAGCTCCTGAGTTCAATCCCTGGTTTGGGGGGTGGGGGTGTGGAGAAGAGGAGAAGGAGAATGGAGAAGAGAAGGAAAAAATAGAAGTATCTAATGAATGCATGAAAAAATGTTTAGCTTCATAAATAAGCAAGAAATCACAAAACATGAAATAATAAGTGCTTACATTGTGGGGGACATTATATATTAGAGAAGTATTTTCAGGAAAGCATTTTGACAGTATCTATCAAAATACCATATTCACACATATTGATGCAGAAACACGGATTTTAGAAATCTTCCTTTTTTTTTTTTTTTCAGGATTGGGGCTCAAACTCATGACCTTGCACTTGTCAGGCAGGCTTTTATGCCATGGAGCTATCTCCCCGCTAGAAATCTTTTCCAATAGTTGATCTGCTGATAAATGCCCAATCCCAGAACTCTGGGAGGCTGAAGCAGGAAGATCACAAGTTCAAGGCCAGCCTGAGCAACTTGGTGATTTAGTAAGACCTTGTATCAAATTTTTTAAAAAGAGGAAAGAGCTAGAGATGTAGCTCACTAAGGAAGGCCTGTACTTAATCTCAAAAAAAAAAGGAAATTTTTGTCTGAGCAGTAATTGCATATGTGAATAAAGGTATACTATATAGACCTTGAAGCATTGTTTATAATAGAAAATAATCAGAAGCCATTTAAATGTTCATCAGTAGGAGAAAAGCAGCTGAGTGGGGTGGCACTTGTCTACCAGCTCAGCTACCCTGGTGGCTGAGGCAGTCATAAACTCAAGGCCAGCCTGGGCAACTCAGTGAGATCCTGTCTCATAGGTGGGGCGGCTGGGGACGAGGCTCTGTGGTACAGCCTTTGCCCACCAGTACCACACACACGAAAAAGATAAGAGATCGATCTCTGCACCATGGTGTCAACTGATTGGGAAAATGTAAGCATAATGATACAGGCAAACATACACTGTATATCCACACCTGTGGGAAATCACATACTGGGGAAAAACAAAACTTACACTCTTTGATTCTTCTAAAAAGATAATTACTCCTTCGGAGCTAATGATGGGGGAAAGAATCAGAAAGTCTCCTGTCCCTTTCTCTTCCTCTCCAACTCTCCTGCGCAGAGAACCCACCATGCTCGGGTTCTCTAATGGATTTCTCTGATGTATGTGCAAGTGCGCATGTGTGTGTGTTTCTAGGGACGAAATCCAGGGGTCCCCATACGCGCTCTATCTCTGAGCTACAGCCCAGTCCATTCAGTTACTACTGACCAAGGACTCGGACCAGGATCAGTGTGTATGTTGGCCCTGGCACTCCTCACACCAAGATGTTTCCCTCTCCTTGGCCATCTGCGTGTCTCCTGTCTCCGCCAAGGTGTTGGGCATTTAGGTCTGAGGTCCTTGCTAGTCTGTCCTCGGCCTAGGGAGCCCCCAGAACCACGTAGCAATGAACATGGAAATTTTAACCTGTACTTCGAGGCCTCAGTGACACCTAGCTAAGTAAAAGGGACTTTATTTTTCGCCGTTTCAAATTTTCTTCAGCGCCAGCCTGGAGAAACTACGGCTGCTGCTGCACAGATAAACTTTAGCCTCCTCTAGGGTCCTGTTTCTGCATGGCTGGGCATAGCCAGTAGGTGGCAACCACGGGCGGCAATCGGAATGCGTTGGATTCGACAGTCCATGCTGGCTCTGAGGTGCGGGGACAGAGGCCGGGGTTTGCCAGGGCAGGGCGGAGGAGAGCGATAAGGGTCTATTTTCTGGCCTAAAGTGGAAATGGCACGTGAGCTGGATCCATCTGCAATAGCGCCCTGTGCCGGGGAGTCCTGTCCGGACTTCCCTCCTCAGGATGCCCGTGGAGCCTCTCCCAGTTCCCCAGGCGGGATCTCAGCTCTTCCTGCCTGTGCTAATAGAGAGAGAGTATGGTGGCAGCAGGGGTGTGGAGGCTGCTGGTGAATGGGCAACAGCATGGCTAACATGCGGGCTGCTACAAGCTCATTTCAGTCAGGGCCTTCGGGATCCATTTGGGCAGGTGATACGGAGGTGCAAGAGCAAAGAGTTGTTTCAGGTTCTGATCCTTTTGTCTCTTTGCTGCTGGGGCCTGCTGGGAGTTCATGTTTGCTCGCCATCCCACTGTCTCTTCAGCTTCATGTGCGGCACAGTCTTCTGTGACATTCCTCCCTTATTATCCCTTTCCTCCAACTTCTGACCTGCATTTCACTGAAAGCTCTGTCTGTCTGTCCATCTGTCTTATTAGCCCTCCTAACCATCTGTCTGGATTGAGGCTTATTTTCATCCTTTCATCTCCAGCCCTCTCACCCTCTGGCTGCAATTTTGGCCCAGAGCCTCCTCTCCTCACTTGAGAATTCCATCAGGTGACAAGGAAAGAGGCAGTGAGAGGGCCACATTGTGGTAATTCTACAGAGGAGGAGCATGGGAAACTTTAAATTCTGCTTTGTGGGGCCCAGCAGGATGCCTCAGTGGTCTAAAGCGCCTGCTTAGGAAAGCTTAGGCGGCTGCAGGGACCTCGGTTCGATCCCCAGCCAGCCCTGCCCTTAGGGCAGGCTGAGCGGCCCATGAAAATAAATAAACAAACAAAAGTTCTGAAACAAAAAATAAATTAATTAAAATAAAAATTATAAAAAAATAAATTCTGCTTTGTTAGTTTTACTGAGGAATGAATCCAGGGTCTTTGCACTGAGCTACATCTCCAGACCTTTTTATTTTGGGCTAGGGGCTTGCTAAATTGCCCAGGCTAGGTTTGCCCTTGTGATCTTTTGCCTTGGCCTCCCTCAGTGCTGGGGTTACAGGCTAAGTCTGATTTGCAACACTTACCAGTCACCCCTAGGTAACCACACACACCATTACCTCATCCCTCATCCTCTTTCTTTCTTTTTCTTTTCTTTTTTTTGTAGTTTTAGGTAAGGGTCTACAGGGACAGGATGTTCAGGATCTCACTACTAGATCAGATTAATAGTGATGTACCTGGGCCTGGCAGGATGGCTCAGTGGTCTAAAGTGCCTGCTTGGGAAAGCTTGGGCAGCTTCAGGGACCGCGGTTCGATCCCTGGCACCACATGCTGCACCAGCCCTGCCCTTGGGGCAGGCTGAGCCGGCCATAAAAATGAGTGAATAAACAAACAAGGGTTCTGAAACAAGAAAAAAATAAATAAATAAAAAATATTTAAAAATTCTTAAAAAAAAAATAGTGATGTACCTGTTTACAGTCTCCCAGGAGCTAGGATTATAGGCACATGTCACCAAGCCTAGTCTCAACTGCCCTCTCAGGGCACCCGGAGGAGCAGGGACAGCAGGCACGGCAGGCCCGTGGACCAAACCCCAGGCCCCTCCACCTGCTTGTAGGTGCTTTAATCTACTGAGCTATTTGGCCCACCCTTCTTTTTCAGTCTTTTCACTGTAGAAGCCCCCAACGCTTGGTGGCAGATACAGCTGGGCAAACAGTGAGGAAACAGCTCAACCCAGCCTATGCACAAGACACAGGATGGGACCAGTGGACTGCAGAAGAGAATGGAGGAGGTGGTTTCTGACCCAGCTCGGGCCTCTTCTGCGGGTTCTATGTGACTGGCCATAGGTCATGCCCCCTACTCCCCAACCTCAATCTACATCACAAAGCCAGCTGCTCATAACTCAGAGCCAGCCAGCAAAGTCTGGGATTGATTTAGGGCCTGCTCGGACCAGGTCACCCCCACTGGACGATGGCCCTGGGGTAGGGCAGGGACAAGGGTCATGAGTGAAGTTCAGGCAGCAGGATCCTGAGCACCACTATATAGTACCTGTAGCAGATCTTTCCTTATGTCTAGTGGAGCGGGGAGTGGGGGGGGGGCAGGAGGGATGTCTGAGGGATCCAGGCACAGGAGGCTCACACTGATCATTTTCTCTGCCTCAGCTTGGGGGCCCTGTGGAGTGAACAACATTCATAGCCTAGTGGGTGTTCAAGGACTGCACCCTGAAGATTCAGGCTCAGAAAATCTTACAAAGCAAAGAGAGCTTCGATGTCCACTGAGAGGACAGTGAGTTAAACACAGAGGAAGCCCCTGAGCCTCTTGCCACCATCCTCCTTGCAACCATGAAGCTGCTCATAGCCAGGCCTCCCCAGCCTGGGGTTCCACAAGCCATCCCCATCTTCCTGACCTGGTGCATTTCATATTGTTGCTTTCCTTCCATTTACCATCCTCTTTTGGAAATATCATTGAAACATTGCCTTGAGGTTTAGTATTTCAAACTTTCTGACCACAATTAAGAGTAAGTATGCTGGGTGGCAAGATAGCTCAGTGGACTAAAGCATCTGCTTAGGCAAGCTTAGGCAAGCCAGCCCCACCCCCGGGGCAGGCTGCATTGGCCACAGAATCTGGGTGTAGTGGCACACATATGCAATCCCAGTGCTGGGGAGGCTGAGAGCAGGAGGATCACCATGAGTCCTAGCTACATAGTGAGACCCTACAACAACCAAATACATTAAAAAAAAAAAGAGAGAGAGAGAAAATATGCTTACATCAGAACCCAGGACACTTGGACATACACATAATCTATAAAATTTTGTGATATTTTCTGCTCTACTTTATGCTGTGGTAAGAAAAAATTTTAGAAGTAATTTTATGAGCAACTAATGGGCTGCCACACATAGTTTATAATATACAACTTCTTACATTTCTTTTTCTTTTCTTCTTTTTTTAAAAATTTATTTATTTATTTTTTCTTGTTTCAGAACCTTTATTTGTTTATTCACTCATTTTTATGGCCAGCTCAGCCTGCCCCAAGGGCAGGGCTGGCACAGCATGTGGTGCCGGGGATCGAACCTCGGTCCCTGAAGCCGCCCAAGCTTTCCCAAGCAGGCGCTTTAGACCACTGAGCCATCCCGGACCCTCTTTTCTTTTCTTCTCTCTCTTTTTTTTTTTTTTTTTTGTCGTTTTGATACAGGGTCTTGCTATGCAGTTGAGGCTGGCCTTGAGCTCACTTTTGTAGCCCAGGCTGGTCTTGAACTCGCACCAATCCTCCTGCCTCAGCCTCCCGAGTGCTGGGATTACAGGTGTGAGCCAGCACGCCCGGCTTTTTTCTTTTTTTGAGACAAGTAGCCTAGGTTGGTCCTCAGACTTGCACTGATCCTCCTGCCTCAGCCTTCCAAGTGCTGAGATTAGAGGTGTGCACCACCACATCAGGCTAACTTTTTACATGTTTTTCTTTTTAAAGAAAAAAAATTATTTACTTATTTATTTATATTATGGCTAGCTCAGCCTGCCTTAGGGGTACAGCTGGTGCAGCATGGTGTGGGGGGCTGAACTGAAGTCCTTGTGGTTGCCTAAGCTTATCTAAGCAGTTACTTTAGACCACTGAGCTATCTTGCCAGCCCCACAACTTCTTACATTTCTTAACCCCTTCACAAGTTTTAAAGCCAACAAACCTAAACTATCCCAGTTATCTTCATAAAATCCAGAGACAAGAGTAAGACAGTTTTTCAGGGACCCATTCGCTAGCTGAGGAAGCAAGACTCAGAGGCTGACGGATATACCTAGATCACCTGGCTGGTACATGGTAGAGATGAGATTCCAAGTTGGATCATTTGTGTGTCTGGTCTTGGTCCCCTATGCCCTGCCTATAACATCTCCTTCTCTCTCCTCTGAAGCACTGGAACTTGAGTTCATTGTTGGTCCCAGTTTGTAGGCCACCCCCTTCTGAGGGGAAGCCAGAGGGACAAGCAGCTGAATAATTCTGCTTTCCATGTCATCTGTTAACACGGCACCATCTGTCAATTCTACCCGAGAGGCCAGAGTGGGGGAGGAGGCCATTTTCCTGGAGTCTGGCCCTCAGGACCCTCCCATGGAAGGCGGCAGGCACCCACAGACGGCTCATTTTCCTGCCCAGAACCCACAGCAGTGAACTAGAACTACAGGGGACCACCCACCAGGCAGCAAGATGGGAGGAGGGACTTGCTGAGATCC
Source organism: Myocastor coypus (assembly GCA_004027025.1). NCBI lineage: Eukaryota > Metazoa > Chordata > Mammalia > Rodentia > Myocastoridae > Myocastor > Myocastor coypus. The sequence goes on along the minus strand of PVJA010043091.1, from coordinate 10,845 downwards.
AAGGCTTGCATAGGGTGAGCCCCCCCCACTCCCTCCCCTCTATCTCTGGGGCTGTGAGCAGGGTGAGCAGGTCTCTGCAGCAGGAGCCCTGCCTCACTGGGAGGCAGACAGCGGGACTGTGGCAGTGTGTCTCACAGGGGCCCCAGGCAGATTTATGGAACCTCGGGTGTGGCTAGCTGTTACTCAGCCTCTGACTTTTTAATTCCCCAGCCTCCTCACCCGCCCCGCCCCCTCCCAAGAAGGCCTTTGTGCAGGACAATGAAGAATCTATAAATTCTAGGGGATAGGGAGGTGGAGGAGGGGAACCCTAGTCACTTCAGCGCCCCCTACTCATTCTGAGAGCCATGCAGCAGGGAGTGACCTCCAGGTTCCTGCCCCACCCCAGCTGACTCCCACTGGATGCAGAAAGGGGGGCAAAGCCTCACCCCATCTCTTACAGATAAAGAAGCCAAGCCTCAGGAATCGTGGGTGTCTCTAGCTCCTGCTGCACTCACTCCATCGTTATCCTTCTCTTACCGGTCCCCTCACTCAGGACATTCACTCAACAAACATCTAAAGCAGTGGTTCTCAACCTTTCTAATGCCGTGACCCCGCAATACAGTTCTTCATTTTGCAGTGACCCCAAAGCAAAAAATAATTTTGGTGGCTACTTCAAAACTGTAATTTTGCTACAGTTATGATTTGGAATGGCTTTAGGCGACCCCTGGGTTTTGGTCATTTGATCCCCACTGGGGTCATGACCCACAGGTTGAGAACCACTGATCTAAAGAATTCTACCCTGTGCCAGAGAAAGTGCAGAGGAAGCAATGATTGGTGCCACCCGGATCTGCTGCCCTGGAATACCACACAGGGGTAGGCTGTGGTTCAAAAGCTATCAAATCACAGTGCAGGGCAGGTGTGGGAAAACACACCTGCTATCCCAACACTTCGAGACAGAGGCAGGTGGATCTGCCATGAGTTTGGAGGCGAGCCTGGGCTACACAGTGATTTCAAGGCCAGTTTGAACTACATAGCAAGACCCTGCTTCTCCCCGCCCCCCAAAAAAGCATGGTTCCATTGCCAGCTATCCTGCAGTAACCGTATCCTCTCCCCAATTCCCTGGTTCCTTCATGTGCAAGCCCTCACTTATACCTCCCCACCGACCTGCACATGTGGCTTTCCAGTGGCCCAGGGTTGCCCACTGGCACCAAGCCCTTTCCTTTGTGCCACTGTGGGTGCTGTGAGGACTTGGATATGGCTGTGGCCCAACTGCCCTTACTCTCTGGATGGAGCCAGCTGCATGCCCAGCCTCGCCCTGTGCTCACCCTGGCCTGGGATTTTGTTCTATTACTGTTGTGCTCCACCTTGTGCAGTAAGGATTCGCACCATTCCAGGCTCACCCTTATATTTATTTTCCCAGCCACAGGTCTTCATTAATGAAACCAATCCTTACCATGCCTGTTTGTATATGACAAGCGACCATGCATGCTCTGTATATGTCCTGGTGTGGGTCTGAGAGTACATTTCTGTACTGCTTTGTAAACTGAGGGTATCAGTGCTTACTTCCTTTTTTTTTTTTTTTTTAGGACTGGGGTTAGAACTCACAACCTTGCACTTGCCAGGCAGGTACTTGTGCCACAGAGCTATCTTCCCAGCCCCTCAGTGTTTACTTCCTAGGAAAGGTGTAAAAATTAAACTAGTTAAGCCACGCAATGTACTTAAAGTAATATGTAGCCCATCCATGCAGTCAATAAGGAGAGGCTGCTAAGATTATTGTTCTAATAAACCACAGACTTGACTATGTGTACAGGTACCTGGGTGAGCAGGTGGGTACTGGTCTGCAGCTGGCTCGACAAGGAAGACTTTTGGGAGGTGATCAAATGTGGCAACTTTCAGTTGGTTCCCAGAGTCTGCTTCTCCCCTTACACGTCTGGAGTACTGAGCACTGCTAACGTTGGTGCCAGGCTCTGCACTAGCAAAAGCAAGAAAGACCTGCTTCTGGGCCCACCAAGTGGACACTCTGGCGAGTAATACAGACTGCAAGTGAAGTGAATGAGGGAGAGAAATATGGAACGTGGTGAATCCAGCAAAAGAAATGCAGAAAGTGGCAGGGCAGCGTAGCTCAGGCAGAGAGGGCACTGCTTGGCGTGCTCAGGGTCATGAGGCGGGGAGGGAGGGTGATCCAGGCAAAGGGACCAATAAGGCAGGGGAGGGGGAGGGCTAGCTGTCAAGTTCAAGAAATAGGGAAGCAGCCCTGAGAGTGGTGTGACACAGGAGATGACAGGAGGAGAGGTTGGATCAGGCAGGGCCTGGTGGGACGCCGAGGTGACTGGGAGCAGGCATGCTGGGTGGCTTTTTCTGATCTGTGTTTTTAAAGGTCTCTGGTGCCACTGTGAATTCTTGTTGGTGAGCAACAGAGCAAACAGGAGCCTCTACAGTCGTGCAAGGAAGTGAACGGGGCTGGGGGTTGGTGTTTACACAGAGGCCAGTCAAGAACTAGCAGACACAGGGACAAGATTCAGGCTGAGGGTGGGAGAGGAGTTCAGGAAGGGAGAAAGGACCAGGGAGCCAAACTGGTCCAGTTGCTTCCCTCTTGGGCCAGGGGCTCCCTCATGCCCTCTTGACCCTGCCCCTGACCTAAGGGGCCAACTCTAGCCATTTGCTCTTCCTCTCCCTATGCTGCAGCCCTAACTCAGGGACAGTCCAGGCTGGCTCATCCTGCCCTTTGTGACAAAGGGCCCCTGCCATCCTCCATAAGAAGTCAGCACCCGTCAAGGCCCTGGCTCAGATCTCAGGTTCTAGGCCCCCTTCTATGAGCTGGTTAGGCCACAACATGCACATCTGCACAAGGCCCTGCTCCCCAGCCTATGCCAACAGCTTGAAGTGTGAACAAACTGCAGCTTTGAAAAAATAACTGCAGGGGGCTGGGGAGATAGCTCAGTCATATAAGTGCTTGCCTGGCAAGTGCAAGGTTCTGAGTTTAATCCCCTGTGCCGTGCAAAAAAAGAAAAGAAAAATAACTGTAGGACCAAGGGTTTGGGGGTCACTGGCTTGTCCTCGGGTAAGCAGATATACCCAACACGGCACTCATGCCCCATCTGTGCTCTGGGAGCTGGGACCCCTGTACAGTGCCCCCGATCCCTACCCTCACCCTCACCCAGGGTCTACGCAGCAGATCTTCCGGCCGCCGACCGGAGCAGCCCAGCGCGACCATAATTGCTGCCATCTGCTCCCGCCGCCGTCCCCTCCCCCGCGGCCGGCCGAAGGGAGCCCCTCTCGCGTACACCGCTCTGCAGCCTGCCTGCAGCCCACACGAGCCCATCTCACCTCTACAGCTAGCTCTCTTGGGGGCGTGGGGCGCCCGGCTCGAGTCGTGTGGGGAGACAAGATCCAGGATCCCACGGTTCGGCCCTGCCCCGGGATAGGAGGCAGAGGGGGACGGCTCTGCTCGCTCAAGTTCGAGGTTCCCTGGGTGTGAACTCAGCACCCTGTAAGCCGGAGCCCGGGAGGTGGTGAGGAGGCCTCGGACCGGGATCCTGAGGTGGAGCCGGTTGCCTTTTCCACCGGCTGGGGAACCTTGAGCACCTTAGAGCTGCGCCCTGTGCACCAGTGAGCTCGCAGGGGCGGCTCGCGAGTGTGCCCTGAGGACTGGGCTTCAGAGTGGTCGCGGAGGATGCGAAGGGCGTGCCCGACCCCCAGCCCTGCGGAAGCGGAGCCGCGGGACCTGCGGTGTGGGCTGAGCAGCCCGCTAGAGTCTAGGCCTGCGCAAGAGGAGAGTGAGGGTGCGGGCTGGTGACAGTGCTGCAGTGGCCTTGCGCCTCTGGGATGTCCTGAGCCATCAGGGCTTCAAATAACTGGCCTTGTTTTTTCCAAGAACGCTTTTGCCCAGCAGCCTGAGCCCTGATGTTCCTTTCTTCTACCTGCTTCCTTTTCCTTTTCTCCCCTTCTTGCTCTGCTGAGGATGGACGGCAGCGCGCCCTCCCCGCCACACACACGCTGGGAAAGTGCTTTACCACCATATCCTGAGTCTGTGAGATTTGTTTTATTTCTCACTAAAATACTCCTAGGACGGATAGGAGATTTCCCACTAACCTGACTCAGGAAACCACTCCCTCAAGTCCCTGGGTGGTGTAGGCGTTGCCCCCACCCCAAGAACTCACTGGGTATCACAGCGCCTGCTGTCTCCCTCTCAGCTCTGCCAAACCTGTGTTTGGCACAGAAGGCTCACCACCAGCTAACAGCCTGAGTCTTCACCACAGCAATGCTGGGGATGCCGTGGGGGCCCTCTCAGTCCTGGAGGTGCTCCACCTATGGGAGATGTTCTGCAGTCATGGTGACCCCAGCACAACTTGGGGCTACCTACCTCCTGCAGAGGAGGGAAAGTTGGCCACAGAGCTAAAGAGAAGAGACATTCCAGGCAGGAGGAACTGCAAGTGCAAAGTCCGGGGTGGTGTGACGGGGGCGGGCAGAGCTGTATGGTCCCTTGGGGAGGAACAGTAAGTCTGATGAGTTGGAAGCAAGAATTGAGTGGTACAAAGTCACCCAGTGTAAGGGGAGAGATGTATGACAAGAGGCTGAAGGGACATGTACACTGACCAAGGGATTTATTATTATTATTATTATTATTATTATTATTTATTATTATTATTGCTTTTTTTGGTACTAGGAATCAAACTCAGGACCTTGAGCTTGCCAGGCAGGCACTGTGCCACTGAGCTATAGTCCTAGATGGCCAAGGGATTTAGACTTGAGCTTGCTATAGCAAATGGCAGCATCTATACCAGAAGGGGCAAACAGGAACATAAATGGCCAGAAGCAGTGAAACTGAAAGGAAATTCAAGATAGAAAGGTCAGTGTTAGCCTGGTGATGCGAAGGGTGTTTAGGGCTGCCGATGCAGCTCAGCGGTGCGGCACTTACCTAGCATGTGTGAGATCCTGAGTTCCAACCCAAGCACCAATGGCAGCGAGAGGCGGGCAGGTTATTCATTCACTTGGGCAACAGCTGAGACTGTGGTGCACAGCGAAGCCCCAAGGATCCCTGGTCTCAGTCACTTGTCTCTCATTGTTGGAACAAAATGTCTCACCCCCAAACTTAAGGAAGAAAGGTTTATTCAGACCACATTTCTTGGATGTTTCAGCCCATACTCAGCTGGCTTCAAGGCAGAGTGGCACATGGCAGAGGGCTGCCATTCGTCACGATAGAAACCAGCAAAGAGCAAAGGCAGTAGGGAGGAGCAGGGCACCAGTGGCAGAGGCGAGACCCTCTCCTGTCCTTCTGTTGCCTTCAGGCTGTCTGCCCCACGGTGCGTGTAGCACTGACACCCACAATCCCAGCCTTGGATCGTGTATTAATCACAAACTCTAGAAGCCACCCACACGACTGCACGAGGCTTTGGGAGAACATCTAGACACAAACCATAACATCCCTCTTGAGGGTCACAGTTGTCAGGCAGCTCAGCCAGTTACTGCCACCCAGGGATGCAAGCTTAGTGTTTCTAGAAAAAACAGAAATAGACAATTTTTTTTTATATTTCTTTTTTTTTTAAATTTCTTTATTTATTTTCTTGTTTCAGAACCTTTATTTGTTTATTCAATCATTCTTATGGCTGGCTCAGCCCGCCCCAAGGGCAGGGCTGGCGCAGCATGTGGTGCCGGGGATCGAACCTCGGTCCCTGAAGCCGCCCAAGCTTTCCCAAGCAGGCGCTTTAAACCACTGAGCCATCCCGCCGGGCCCCTGAAATAGACATTTTTATGTGTTGCCTCCTGCTTTTTAAATATTGACAGCTACTTCAAAAAGTATTTAAAAACTTTAAAAAGTGAGAGATGAAAATATCATGAAACAAATCTACCTAGAGTACAAGCCAAATAGCTCAGCAGATTAAAGAGCCTACAAGTAGGGCCCAGCAGGATGGCTCAGTGGTCTAAAGCGCCTGCTTGGGAAAGCTTGGGCGGCTTCAGGGACCGCGGTTCGATCCCTGGCACCACATGCTGTGCCAGCCCTGCAGTCAGGGCGCGGGCTGAGCCAGCCATAAAAAAATGAGTTAATAAGCAAATAAAGATTATGAAACAAGAAAAACATAAATTAAAAAAAAAAAAAAGCACCTGCTTAGGAAAGCTTGGGCGGCTTTAGGGACCGCCGATCCCCAGCACCACTTGCTGCGCCAGCCCTGCCCTCAGGGCGGGCTGAGCCGGCCATAAAAATAAATAAATAAACAAAAGTTCTGAAACAAGAAAAATAAAATTAAATTTGTTTATTTATTTTTTAAAGAATTTTTTATTTTATTTTATTTTTTTTCTTGTTTCAGAACCTTTGTTTGTTTATTCACTCATTTTTATGGCCGGCTCAGCCTGCCCCAAGGGCAGGGCTGGCGCAGCATGTGGTGCCAGGGATCGAACCACGGTCCCTGAAGCCGCCCAAGCTTTCCAAAGCAGGCGCTTTAGACCACTGAGCCATCCCACCGGGCCCAATAAAATTAAATTTAAAAAAAACTGAAAAAAAAAAGAGCCTACAAGTAGGTGCAGAGGGGTCTGGGGTCCTGGGCCTGCCATGCTGGCCCTGGCCCTGGGGCGAGCTGAGAGAACATTTGAGATTGGGCGTGGTAGCGCACACCTGTAATCCCAGCTCTTGCTCACGATGAGTCCCATCTAGTAGTGAGACCCTGAACATATATGTATATATTTGATCCCTATATAATATGTACCTAACTAGGGACCAAATCAGGTGTGTTGGGCACCAAGGGCTGCAGAACGGTTGGAGGCTTTGTGAGGAGGGAAATGATCCCTGTGGCAGCCAGAGGGGCAGTGTGGAAGGATAGTCTGGGAGCTGTAGCTCAGAGGCCAAGGCCTGAGTCCTGAGTCCTGAATAAAAACAGCTAACCTGGAGAGGAGGGAAGATTCCCCAGGCATGGTGGAGGGGGTTTTGGGGGTTGGCTCTTCCAGGAGGGTCAAGAGATTCCTATCCTTTGGTCCCTGTTATGGAACTGCAAAACAACAAGATGTTCTAAGGTGGCAGGGAGGCCTATTTTGAGATGCATTCCCCTGAAGTGCCAAGGTGGGTGTTAGCAGGGCTGGGTCAGACATTCCAAAGGGTCTGAAGAGGGGAGGGGCTGTGCAGTGCCGGAGGAAGGTCTCAGGAATCCAGCTTGGCCTTCAGGAAGACCCCAGCCAGCCCTAATGGGAACCACACGTGGGGTGAGCTTGGAATCCTGGATTGCCAGTGACGTTTGGCTTTGGAATTGGACACTTGGCAGGGGTCACTCCTGACCCACTGAAGCCTTAGGCCTCCCAGCTTCAGCTCCCTTCCTAATGGCTGCCAGACACATGCGCTCAGTACCTAGTTTCTCAGTCTCAGGCCTGCTGGGTTCCTGGAGAAGGGTGTTTCTTGGGCCCCATTTCCTGCTAGGAAGCACCTAAGAGGGCCTAGAGGCATGAGTGTTCTCAGATAAGAACTGCAGGTTTCTTGCTGGGCCAAGAGTTGATGCCCTCACAAACAGCAGAGTAAGTCTCTCCTTCAGGGTTCCCCAAATTTAATATCCATCCTAGAGCCCTGAGCTGCTTCTGACCCTGTATAGGCTGGTCCTCTCAGTCCTCATCCTTTCCCACAGCACCTGTGGGTGCTCTGTGGCTGTGGCAGTCTTAGCCTCCTCACAGGTCCTCCTAGGGGAGTTTCGTACTCCAGCCTCATGTACCAGGAGCAGGGAACAGCCCAAAGGTAGGGGAAGAGCCCTGCAAAAAAGAAAAGGAGGGTCCCTTCTGGTATATTTCCTCATATATTCTTCTCCTCAAGTCTAAAACCTCCTGGCCAGGGCACTGTGTGAAAAGAAATCATAATAAACCACGGAAACCTATAAAAACTTCTGATCCCATTTTTACCCCCTAAATTCACCACTCTAGGTTTGAAAGTTTGATCCTCCTGCCTTAGCCACCCAGCACACTTGGGTTAGACCTGGTTTCTTCTGGTCCTTGTGTGGCTCAACCTGGCTTTGGCTGGTGTTCTCCCCCACCCCATAGGATGCAAGTGTGTGTGGGAGGGCGAACTCTCTGCTTCAGTCCTAGTCCAGGCTCCTCCCCTTGGTGGCTCCTTGAGAACTTCCAGGCAGCCTGTTCAGCATCAGGAAGGGGCCCAGGAGCTGGGAGGGACTGCATTCCTGGGGGAAGGGCAGAGGGGAGGGGGGCTGCACAGACCCCATGCTGCCAGCCTGATGCTCTCTTGGACCTTGTTGAACAGGCCAGGCCCTGGCACAGGCAGCAGGACTGGGGACCTAGAGCCTTCTGGGTTCGCCTCAGGATGAAGCCTTCTGTGCTCTGTCCACAGCAGGCACTGGACTGGGCAAGGAGGTCCCTGAGGCAAGGTGACCTGGTCTACATGGAAGGCAAGGCAGGGAACTGAGGGCAGTCCTTTGGTGCGACTTACTATCACACTCGCTGTGCTCCGCAGCTCAGTCTCCCGAAAGTCTTTAGTCAGGGCTCACAGATTTCTGGAGAGGAAGTGGGTCCAGCAGAATAGAAGTCAGGCAGCAGACAAAGTCTTAGGGAGCACGGCCTAGGAGTTGGGGATGAGGGAGTCCCTCCAACCCAGCCATTCCCATCCCCCAGCCTGGTTTCGGGAAGCTCTTTCAATGAATATTTAATAGCTCAGCGCTGGTCCTGATTGAATTTTAATGTGGGCGACCTGAGCCCTGGAGCCCAAGTCCAGGCAATTAGTCAGGAGCCATTAATGCTGACGGAGCTGATTTATGGGTGGGACCAGCCCAGGCTGGTGGGGAGGCTAGACTGCAGCTTGCCCAGGATTGGGCAGCCAAACCTCCCATGCTGACCAATACCTACGGCCCTCTCTATCTGCTTTGCATCTCATTTGCATAGCACTGCCACTAGGCAACCCTTGATGGCAGTGGGGGACCCCAGGTTAAGTGGCGGCTATTGAATGGGATGGCTCCAGGATCTGACTAACATTTCTAGCCATTCCAGAAAAACCTCTTGTGTTGCACATGCTGATCTGGGGCCTCCCCCTATTTCTTAGTATGGCCCAGTTCTAGGGGAAAATTCCAAAGAAGGAGGAGCATTGTTTACGGCCTGTGGGCTGGCCTGAAAACTGGGCAGAGCTTCCGGCCTCAGGAACCAACAAAGGGCCCCACTGTTCACAGGCAGGAGCCTTACTGAGGCATTATTATGGACCAGGGGCTGTGTTCACAGCCCCAACCTGCAGGGATGAGAGTGTAGATGAGGTTGTGGGTTTTCAGGGTGCTGGTAGTGATGCTCTAGGATCGGATGGTCCTCCTCTCTCTCTGCCCCTCTTCCTCCTGATCCTGCGAATGGGACGAGACTCAACTTGCAGTGCTCTGTTGGACTGTGCCTGACCCCTTAAATCACAGGTCAAGGATTTAGGTGGCCTGTCTGCTGCCACTCTGGCAGGTGGCCTCCTCACCATCTCCCCCTCCAGCCCTTGTCTAGCTGGCAGCGAAGGTGAGGGCAGGGGACCTTCCCTCCCTGACCAGGTCAGTTTCTGTCAGAATGGGACAGGGAAAGTCTAGGTCTGTAGAAGGGTCATGGGCAGTGGGGGTAGTGGGCAGATAAAGCCTCAGCAGAGAGGCCATGGAGAGCTCAGCAGGCAGTGGGGTTGTGAGTCCAGGAAGGCTCCCTGGAGGAGACAGGGCAGAGGCTGGAAGGGAGGGACAGGGAAAAGGAAAGGACAAGGAGATGCAGCAAGGCCACATCCTGTCAGAGGCAGGAGAGGGGAGAGTGAAGGCAGAAGTCCCACACTGGCCAGCTGCAGCTCAGCCCTTGGCTGCCTACCTGGGCGAGTGAGGCAGGGGTGATGCCAGTGTTGCTGTGGCTGCTGTCACAGATCACCCCTGCTACATGCCAGGCACCATCCCAGCGCTTTACTTATTTATTTATTTTATTCTATTTTATTTATTTAATTTTTTGGGGGGGCAGGACTGGGGTTCAAACCCCAGCGCTTTAAATACTTTTCTGCCCAATGAAATCTAGTGAAGGGAGTGATCTTGGAGTTACCACTTTCCAGGTGACACACTGAGGCTGGGGGTGGGGTAATAACCTGGATCCCAAAGCCAACAGATGGCAGAGCCCCTGCCCTAATCTACCCCTTGTGCTACTTACAGGAGCTTCAAACTCTGCTCACGCAGAAGCACATTCTCAAAATCCACTTCTCTTGAGCCTCTCACCTCCCTTCACTGGCACCTACCTGGTGATAATTACAGATGTTGGAGCCTTTGCCAGAAGCCTAAGAAATGATGCCATCCACACTGTCACCCAAGCCTGGGTTCTTGGTGTGACCATGCACAGCCTCAGTCTGTTTCTTGAAGCTTGCTGGATCCCGTTCCTGCCTCTGCTCACCTCCCCCAGGCCACCCTCGCCAGGGCCAGGGAAGGTGGGATAGGGGCCTTGGGAGCCCTCTCTGTGCACTGGCACCGTGCGCACAGCATCCCCATGTTTCCTCTCTGTTATACACATCTAGAACCTGGGAGTAGAGGGTCTGAGTTCAGGATCTCCATGTCACAAATAGTGGAAGAGGTCAGGGACTTCAGTGAGACAAGTCCCACAGGGTCCTGGGCAGGCTGGGGATTGCTCTCAGCTCTTCTTGAAAGCTCATAGTTGTCCCAGCCGGATCTATGCCATCTCTCCCGCTCATCTTTCTTCTCTTCCTTTCATCTAAACATTTATGGCTATGCCACAATTGAAATATAATTTATTCTATTCTATTTATTTTTGGTACTGGGAATCAAACTCAGGACCTTGCACTTGCCAGGCAGGCACTGTGCTGCTGAGTTGTATCTTCAGCTCTGAAAAATAATTTATAGAGTAGGTTTTTTTTTTTTTTTTTTTTTTTTTTTTTTTTTTTTTTTT
>PVJA010043090.1:0-16961 GCA_004027025.1 Myocastor coypus | reverse complement strand
ACCGAAGCTTCTCCGACGAAGTGAAGTGTTGACTCCTCCTTCAGCCCTTTAAAAAGTCTTTTTGTGCTCAGTCATTCTGACGTGGATTCATTGCGCCCTAGGGTGGAACCAATCATACCCCAGGACGGGCCCTTGATCCCGTTCTAGGGAGAAATCCAATCATATCCTAGGCAGGCCCGGGTGATACTCCAGGGAAGAATCAATTGTACCCCAGAGTGGGGCTCCCATCAACAGGGAACCAGGCTGCTGAGTCATTCAGCCAAGTTGACACATTGTATCAACCACTACAGCTGGTAAGTACTGGATGGAAAAAAAGCTTAGATAGGTGAAGGGGACTAGGTTGTAAGGAGCCCTTGAATGCCGAGAGATTCCAGCAAGTCAGGTGTGTGCAAATGAAAGCCTGGATTAAGGTGTCACAGAAACAGCACATTAAGTAGACAAAGGAAGAAAGAAAGATTAAAAAAAAAGAATCCCCTAACTCAGTGTAGAGAATGACAGAGCATAAAAAAGTCGAATGGCAGGTGTTAGTCTCAAAAATGACTGTATTATCATTATAGCTGGTGAGGATGAAATACTTGCTTTGCTTTGAAGATTTGTCAATTGATAAGAAAAAGATTAAAAGCAATTGGGGGGACATGCTGCCAAGAAAGCAAAAGAAACAAACGTTCACGTAGCAGTGTCCGGTCCACATCATCTCACGTTAGAAGAGGACCAGACGCGAGGTAGTGGGCATCAAGACAGAAGTGAATTCAGCGAGGCTCTTATTGGGAATTCGGGCTATTGGTGGCTTTCAAAAGAACAGTATGAGTGGAACGGTCAGATCCAGAGTGATTTGGGGGCTGAGGAGAAAATAGTGCTGAGATGATAGAACTAACAGGAACTAACAGGTATTGCTCATTTGCTTCTGAAGTTTAGCAATAAAAGAGGGAAATCAACCTCAGCAGTCATCCCACAATTACCACAACCTGTAGCTTCGCTAAGAAGTGCTTTCAGTGCAAAGGAATAGTGAAAACTAGTAAGATCTCAGGGTGGGGTGGTAGGTTTCCACCTTTGAACCTGCCTCTTCCCAGTAAGGCTTCTGAGAAGGTGTATATACATGCTGATGGCTGTAGGTTTTTCACCTTTCTAGCTTCAAATGCACAGCTTTTAGACCTTTTACACCTCCTTCATTTTGCTGGAAAAAAAATCAGCATGTGGTCGTAGTACACAGTAATTACATTTGTTCGGGGAAATTGGTGCACTGCATCTTGATCATTTTGATTTCTTTCCTTCTCGCTGCTTCCTCAGATCTTCCTCTATCTCCAGAGAGCCTACCTCTGTTTTCTACTATCCCTGCTTACATCTAGGACTTCAGTGAGTAAAAGGCTAAGGAAGGCAGGAACTGGAAGAGCAGAATTTTTCTACTCCCATTCTGAAGGTAGAAGAGGAAGTGGGGAAGTGATTTATATCCCCCACCCCACCCCGCCAGTTTCAACTGCACAATATGGCTTTCCTATCTGGCAATGCTGGAATATGGATCTCCTAGCCCAGATCCTTCCTGTTGTGCCCTGCTGTCATGTTGGGGCCTTAGAGCAGGACAAGAAGGAAAGCATCACTGCTCAGGTCTTGCTGTTTATGGAGAGCCACTCACACCAGTGTCCCTGTGTCTTCTCCCAGGCGCTTTGAGAATGGAGTGAGAAGACTGCTCAGAGTGGCTGTGTTTTATCTGCCAGCAAAGCTCAAGCCACACAGGTAGCAATTTAGTTCCATCTGGCAAGAACCAAAAAGGAGCACAGTCAACTGCCCTGGGCAGAGAGAGGCCTGCTGAGTATCTCAGCTGTGGGCTCTGTTATAGTTTTTTCTCAAGCGCCAGGTCACAGACATGATCTGCAGAAGGAAGTAAATTCTGGAGCTGTGGGGCTGACACCCGTGCTTCCCGACTCCTCAGCTACAAGCTTGAAACACAGACGGCCCCACAGACGGCAGGGGCTGCGAGTGTCCTCTCCACAGCATGGCACCTCTTCAGAGGAGTTCACCGTTGAGGCCACATTTGTGGCCCCTGAAAGAACACATTGGTCTTCTTGCTTTTTCCTCTTCCCTGTATTCCCCAGGGCTTAGGATCAAGCACACACTGCCTCACCCTCGCAGATGTTGCTCCTTACATCGGATCAGCAAGTGATTAAACATTCATTCCTGAACTGCAAAGTGTTTTGAGCATTCTGCAAAGTTCTCTCTGGGGATAGGAGGAAAGAAGTGGGTAGAGATGGTGCAAGAGTCTCACGTGTGAGTGAGCAGGAGTGAATGAGCCACCTTAACAGAAGGATCACAGAGCTACTTGCTGCGATGTGTGCATTTTATTTGGAGCTTCACTTGGTTATTTTGTCTAAATGGCAAGAGATGTAAGGAAAAGAAAACCAGACTTTGGACTTCAAGTCATAGCTAAAAATACAATCAGACTTCATTTATGGGTTCTATATTTATCAGTTTGCCTACTTATTGAACTTTATTTGTAATGATTTAAAAAAAAAAAACTTATTTCACTTCTTTTGCATATGTACCTAGAAGTGCAATTGATTGAACATATGGTAATTTTTTGAAATGTATTGCTTCTTTTAGGAGTTTACATACTATTTTTAGAATCAGCTGCACCATTTTGTGTTTCTCCCTACAGTGTAGAAGTGACCCTTACTTTCTGTCCTTCCTGACACTTCTTTTGTGCAGATTTCCTAATGGCTACCCTAACGGGTGTAAGAGGAAAGCTCCTGTAGTTCTGATTTGCATTTCCCTAATGGTTATTGGCTCTGCACCCTTTTGTGGACTAGTTGGCATTTAGAAACCTTCTTTGGAGAACTGGCTGCTCAAACCCTTTACCCATTTAAAGAACTCAAGTTGCATTTAAAGAACTCAAATTTTCTTGCTTAGTTATAGGAGTCTCACAAGAATGACTCAGCCTGCCAACACCCATTACTGATGAGGCTGTGTGAATTGGAACTCTCAGATGTTACTGGTGACACTATAAGATGATGCAGCCATTCAAAAAATATTCGGCAATTTCTTATAGAGCTTAACTTTCATCAGCCTATAACCTAGCAATTCTATTCTTAGCATAAGGAATTTACCCAACTTAACATTTTCATAAAAATGCCTTGGACAAGAACATTTTGCTTTATTCAAAAAGACAGGCTGGGGATATAGCTCAACGGCATAAGTACCTGCCTGGCAAGTGCAAGGCTCCAAGTTCAATCACCAGTACTGCTAAACAAACAAACAAACAAACAAACAAAGCTCTCGAGTGGAGACAACCAAATAGGACATTCATAAAAGAAAATATTTAAAAAGCATGGTATTTTCATACAATGGAATATTTCTCAGGAGCAAACTGTTGATACACTTAATGACATGGATAAGTATCAGAAGTTATGCATGCAGCCAGACACAAAAAACACACGTTGTGTGGGCCCATCTTACTAAGCGCAAGACCAGACAAAACTAATCTATGACAGTAGCAATGAGAACACTTTCCTTGGGGAGTGGGGATGACTGAAGAGACCCTGAAGGGGCCTTGTGAAGTGGCAGAAATGTTCAATATTTTTATTTTGGTTACAGTTACATTGTTGGATTCCTCCTGTTGAAATGTATTAACTGTATACTCTTTAAGACAGTGCACTTCACTGTATATAAACTTTAGTTTTGAAAACCTAAATCATATTTTTATAATTCACTGTGAATCTCTATTTCAGAACAATGTTTTTTTAAATTTTTAACCTTTATTTGTTTGTTTATTTATTTGGTGCAGAGTCTTGCTATGCAGCTTGAACTCATAGTGACCCTCTCGTCTCAGCCTCCTCAGCGCTGGGATTACAGGAGTATACCACCACACCTGTTTCCAGTGGCATGGGGAGGGGCCTGCACAGCATGTGACACCGGGAATCAAACCTGGGTCCTTGTGCTCATCAGGCAGGTGCTTAGACCACTGAGCTATCTCCCCAGCCCATAAATTTTAAAATATATTCTATAATTCCACTTCTTGAAATTTCTTGAGAAATATTTCATGTATTGAAAGAATATATAGTAATAGTTGTAGGGTGCACTATTACTATCTATAGGTAACTAAGGTTAAGTTTTATTCGTGCAAATGTTTTGTATCTTATGCACAGTTTCTCTTTTTATGAACCACTTTAATATATACTAAAATATATACTAAAATATTTCATAATCTTGGTAATTGCAAACATAGTATTGGTAGGTACTTTAAAGGCCACATCCTTTGAGTCTGGCTGGGTTGCCTATGGGTTTGCTTTTATTGTTTCTTTCTTTTTTTAGAGCTTCAAAACTTACATTACATGAGGCTCTCCCTCCCTTTGAACATGCTTATGCCGCCACTCTTGCTACTTTCTAAAGCAATTCTACAAGTCATCTTTCACAAATGTCTTTAGTGGCACTGATGTGGCTGTCTTCAAACCTTTCAAGGTCATTCTGACTTAGGCAAAGAGCCGGAAGTTGTATGATGGCTAAGCTGGTGGACATATGGATGGAGACCAGCCATAATGCCTCTGGGAGCCTATCTTCCCATGGGATGGTACTTGGTAGACAGGAAGACTTTCAAAAAAGCTTTAAAACTGGCAAGAATGATGGGATGTGTCAAAGTGAGAGAGAGTTCTTTGAAATCTACTGTAATAGATTTTTAAAGTTTTAGCATTCACCACATTTTTTGACTTTACATGCACTACTATACCTTGTCATTGTTGACTGGCTGCTATGAATTTTGTACAAAGAATTGTAGATTCTCAGCCAGCCAGATAGCTCAGTGCACTAAACACTTGCTTAGGCAGACTTAGGGACTGAGGTTTGATCCCTTGGCTGCTGTGCTGGCCCTGCCCCCAAGTCCCACTGAGACAGTGACTGAGACTGGCATGGTGGCCCTTACCAGTTGTAATCCCACTGCTTAGGAGGCTGAAAACAGAAGAATCACTATGAGTCCAATCTGTGTAATGAGTCCCTATGAACCCTGTACTAAATTAATAAATAATAATAATAATAATAATAATAATAATAATAATAATAATGGCAAGTTCTGTTGGAGATGAGCCCTTTAATCTCCAGGGCTTCCTTTGTTTCTGATAAGTGTGTAAAATGGAGCAGACTCCCTTAATCCAGAGAAGACCAGAAGGACTGTGGTGATGGGAGGTTGGGTTCTGGTGTGTTTGGGGCCTTTAATCTAGAGGGTAGCCCTTCAGGGATTGTTACTGAACTCTTTCTCTGGTAGTCCCACCCCTAGCACCAGGGAACTGTCTTTAACTCTCTGGACAGCGCTGTGAGCCCATCTCTGCCGCTGTCTGGTTAATACCATTTATCAATCAGTATACTCTCAGAGGGGAAGAATGTTGACCTCATGTCTCTGCTTTTCCTGTCTTGCTGAGATCTTCTCAGCCTGTAATTGAACAAAAGGCCTGCTTGGGATACGTGTGCTACCCAGCTGTTTTCTTCTTGGCCTCTCAGTTTTGCTCAGTGCTCCTAATAAACCAAATGTCTCAAAAGAGCAGTGTAAAACATCTGGCTTGTCTTAGTTTCATGCTCCTGTCTCTGAGATCTCAGCTTCTCCTGTCCTGGTTGCTTTTTTAGCACTCCAAAGCCTTAAAGCAAAGTTTTTTAAAAAATATTTTTTCACCTGACTTTTTTAGGTAAGAAGAGGGAAGTTGATTGGACTGAAAGTGGTCCTCATAGCCCGAGCTGGGAAGCCCCTTCAAAGGACACTACGTAGCTGCCACTGGCCAGCGTCCATTAGCAGCCTAAGATTTGGAGAACTTTCTTCCAGTGTCATTGGCAGACAACTAGACAGCTAGAGTGCTATCTTGTCTTACTGAGTTTTCATGAAGGCTACACTTGAATCTGGAGTTGTCTCCCGGACATTTCCCTTCCCCATTCCAGTGAAATCCTTCAGTCATGTCATAGTTTTCACACAGGTTGTAATTGGATTGTTCATGGACTCTCCAAAAGGGTTTCCTTAGCCTAGTTAATTCTGATTTGTATTTGAACAAAAGTGCCTTCACCACCTCTGGGAGAGGAGATAATGTAGTCCTTCCTGAATTTACTCCTTGCCAGACAGAATTTGTATCTTTTGGCTCCTTGGATTTTAGCTACACTAACATAAGAATAAATGTGAGAACTCTGCCTGCAGTCTGCCTATAGGACTCTCAGTATTCACGGGTGAGATGCTTTTTACTCCTCCAAGAGTAGGAACCGTATGAAAATTTCATATTACTTAAACCTAGCTGTGAACCTCAGCAAAAATGAGCAAACACAAAAAAGATCCCTGTTTGTGCTCACTTCTGGCAAGGAACAGAAAACAGATTTATATTAAAGGGTTCCAAGAGGATGAGAGATGTAAAACATTCTTCATGTTTTGCTTTTTCTTCTACAGTTCACAAGAGCAGTGATTTCCTGGTTGTGTCAGCAATGTGCCCCATTTCCTGGTACACTCACCACTAAGGGAGAATTTCCCTTTTTTATAAGAAGATTTTGGTGGAGAATTATCCAGAGCAAAAGGACTCACATCTGCAGAGATAGGTAAGTCACCTGCGTAAAAGATGGGCAGCCAGCCCTAGAGGCTGTGTCATTATGAATGCAACTCCAGGAGAGGATAGCAGGTTTTGCACTAAATCTTAAGCTGGATGTTTCTTCTCGCTGATGATCTTCCAGCTCTAGATTTAATTCGCAGCTTCTTGTCTTGCCAATAGAGTAAATGTGAAGTAATTTACATTCCTTCATTCATACAGGAAAATTGTATGAATGATGGAATGTAATATAAAATGCTATCTTTTGTGTAGTATTTTGTTACTACTATAAAATTGTATGAAATGGTTAACGGCCTTGTATCTCATGGCGACTTTGGATTGGAGTCTGACCTTGTTCAGTACTCGCTTCTGAGCTTTGGGGGAAGAAGGCATCACTTGCCTCCAAGAAGATCATTATTCCATTCGTCTACCTGGTACCAACCACCTACTTTATGGAGGCTGGGGGAAGGGACAGAAGTTAAAGATAAGATCCATGGACTGAGGATACAACTAATCTGTATTTGATTTTATGGCAGACATCTTTTTTAAGTATTCAGATGCATTATTTCACTTAAGCCCCACACCAAAGCTTGTAAGGTAGATGTTGTGCCTAGTGGGTGACATTTCTTCTTAGGTGAAATGCCCCGTAGGGAGTCATTTAAAGGAATACAAATAACTGCCTTTTTATGATAATTTGAGGGATTCTATTGGATGGTAAGAACCTAAAGATTTTTTATTATTTCTATTTTTTTAATGCACATGAAGACTGGGCATGGTGGTGCACACCTTTAATCCCAACTCTTGGAAGCCTATAAACAGGTGGATCACTATGAGTCTGGTCTGATAATGAGACCCTGAACACCCTGTAGAACCTTCCCTAAAAAATACAGAAAAAAATAAATGTAATGCACATGATAGCTTCTATAGTAATAAGGTAGTTTTGGGAAATGAATGGTGGAAAATGTGAACATGGAAAAAATAGAGTACAGCAAGTAAGACTGGACATGTTGGAGGTGGCTCAAATTGTTAAGTTGTGTAGCTTCAAGAAGTCTCCTTGAGGAACGATGGGAAATCACTGGGCCCACTGCAGGCAGAGAGCAGCTGATGAAAAGGCCCTGCAGAGAAGACAAGGCCAGGGTGCTCTAGGCTTAGCCTGGAGCCAGAATGCTAGACAAAAGTAGCTAAGGACTGCTGGGAGAGATGGTGTCAGGTCCAGAGGAAATAGTAACATGGCTTAGCTGCATCTCAGTCCATCTGCTTTGCTAAGCCATATAATTGAAAAATACAATTATATGAAAATGAGTGTATTATGAGTCTATAATGCTAAACAAGCTGGGTGTGGTAGCTCATGCCTGTAATCCCAGCACTTGGGATACTGAGGCAGGAGGATCAGTACAAGTTCGAGACCAGCCTGGGCTACAAATGTGAGCTCAAGGCCAGCCTGAACTGCATAGCAAGACCCTGTCTCAAAATAGTTAAATAATTAATGGTTTACATGAGGCTTTAGGGGGACAACTAGATACAAACCATAACAGCGGGTAAATGTATCGTTTCTCTTATATGAGAAATTAAAAGTATAAATAAGTTAAAGAGAAACATATGAGAAAGATGATAGGAGACAGGGAGATAGACTATGTGAAGATGGGAAGGGGCTCTGGGGAGCGGGAGAGATGGAAGGGAGGAAGGAAAGAAAAGTGGCAGGATTAAGATATGTGTGTGGACTGGCAAGACAGCTCAGCAGACTAAGTACCTGCTTAGGCAAGCTCAGGGACCTCTCTCTGGGTGTGCTGAGCGAGCCACTGAGACTAGGCACAGTAGCACATGCCCAGAGCTGTGTAGTGGGACCCTGCACCAAATATATTTTTTAAACAAAGGTATGGCATGTGCAGTACCAATATCCCTTACAATAAACATATGCTAAATATTTTTAATAAGAAAAACATGGTGAGTGTTTTCAAAACGTTTATCAGAGTAAAAGACAGATTGCCATTAATCCTCCCTCAGAACACCTCCTCTTCCTTTGGCCGCACTCATCGCATCATTTTTGCCACTTTCTGAATCGGTTCTGGAAAGCCTCTTTAGCTATGCCATCATGGCTGCCTTGATGTCCTGAACCCCATTTACTTTATACCATCACTCTGACTTTGGGGAAGAGCCGGAGGTTGCATGCTACCAAATCTGGTGAATCAGATGGATGAGGATGTGCTCTGATGTTGTTATGAGCTTGCCTGTCCATAGAGTGGCGGGTGGCAGTAGTATTTCTTGTGCTTTTAAAAATCAACCTCATAAAGACACTCCCAAAGAGTACTTCTAAGACTGTTTCAAAAACTGGCAAGAATAATGGGCTAAGTGCATTAGAAATGGGAGAGTCTTTGGTGAGGAGGGGTGGTTAATGACAAGGTAGCTTTTCTGTAATAATTTTTCAAAAACATAAATATTCAGTATACTTTGATCACCCCTTGCATAGCAGTATACCCAGGTAACATAAAGAAGGAGATTTGTTGGGCCTATGGCTGGCCTAACAGGGGGCTGGGAAGTCCAAGAGCATAGTGCTGTCATCTGGTGAGGGCCTGTGTGGTGTGCCATCACAAGGCAGATGGTGGAAGGGCGACAGAGGGCAAGCGTGGGGAGCAGGGAAAGCCAGTCTCGCTTTCATGACAAAGGAGTTCTCAGGATAACTAACTCAGTGCTCCAGGAGCTGTGAGGAGTGCATCTAGCCCATAGCAAATACATAGGAAATACAGCCTTGCTTTTGCCTCCATTTCTTCTGCTACACACACACACACACACACACACACACACACACACATGCACACGCACACGCACATGCACACGCACACACACATACTATACTTTGTGATTGGAACACATGCACACACACACTGCGTTAGACCTCTACCATACTAGTTTGTTAAGGTTGTTATAACATGGTTACTGGAAGCCAGATGGCTTGAAGCAACAGAAATATGTTTTACAGTTCTGTAAGTTGGAAGTCCAAAATTAAGGCCATCCTCCCTCTGAGATGTGTAGGGGGAGTCCGAGCCTCTTCTTAACTCGTCATGGTTCATGGCATCCTTGGCACTCCTTGGCTCACAGCTTCACCCTCTGATCTCTGCCTGTTGTCCCATGGCTTCCTGCTGTGTTTTCTGCCTCTTCAGACATCATCTTCCCTCTTCTTATAAGGACACTAGACATCCTGGATTAAGGACTTGCCCTACTCTCCATCACGTCTGACCCTGTTTCTAATAAGGTCAGTTTCTGTGGTACAAGGATCAGGGCTTCAATCTATCTTTTGAGGGGCACAGTCCAACCCACCTCAGTCACATTACTCAGTACACAGTAGATCTTCTAGTCTCATCTTACAAGTGGAGGGAAGGCTCAGAAAACTGCACTGATTTGCCAAATACCAGAGTCAGTAAGCATGAGCCAGGTCACGTGATTTACCACACTGCCCATGAGCTGCTGTGCTGCGATGCCAGGATGAAGCCAACCAGAAGGGCCTTGGCCCTAGGTGGTCACTGCACGAAGGTAACATTGTTCTTCTTACCTTCTGTATTCCTTAATCCCGAGGTAGATGAAAACGGATACTGTATTTCCGCATTCCTGTCAAAGGGAAACTAGAAGCTTTACCTACAACCCACTCCAATTTGCATTTCATTTCATGCTGTCACCAACATAGGAAACCGATGCTTTTCACTCTTTAGGATTTTTCCCAGAGGAATAACATTGCAATCTCTGTAGCATGAAGAACACTTTGTGATTGGAACACATGCTATTTTTTCCTCATGCAACATAGGAAAAATCAGTGGCTTTTTGCAATGGGCTTAGCAGAATTTTGAAAGCACTTAAGATATTTTGCTTTTCAGTGTATTTAAAGATGCTTTCTGAGTTTTGTAGCTTACTGAAGGCCTTATCTTGAGGCTTGCACCTGAGAAAGGCAAGCTTCATCGACAGACCTGAACACTTTGAACATCTGTGACAGCTCTGACTGGATAAAGTGACCACAGACTCATGCACAGAAATGTTTAAAAGCAGCTCAAAGCCAAGTGTTAAGCCCAGGAGGGGGCAAGGCCATCACAAGAAGAAAATATTGTAAGGTCCAAAGCTGGGAAGATTAGAGAGAGCAGGAACCCAAGTGTGAGGCACGAGTGTTTGGAAGATGGACAGGGAGGGCTCGCAAGGACTGGGTCTGTGGCTCTGACTCACACTGATGGGTGGAAGGAGTGGGCACAGGGAAGACCCAGGCAGCCCTCACCTGCCCTTCTGAAGTGTGCAGTGAACCGTGTTTTTGGTGCCATTGTGTTATAGTTTCCTTTTGGGTCCTTTCTTTTTATCTTTTCTAAATGTGTTTTTATCCCCTGTAAGCTCTGGGCTTTGTTTTTACTTAAGAGCTGACTAGCTTGGATCTCTGTGTCAAAGCATTTGTTCTTTTGAGTATAGAAGAGTCGAAAGGACAATGCTGCCTGTCTTCTGAAAATCCTTCTGTTCTCCATTGACACTGGATCTCACCCTGAAGGTATATGTAAATCTCGGTCATCATATTCTTCCACTGAATTGCAATGACCTGTCACTTTGTCTGATCTCGCGCAGGCCCTCAGCTGACAGTGGACGCCCCCATCACTGCTGCTCGGTGACTGTGGGTGAACAGCTGCCGCTGCTGCTGCTGCGAGGGTGCGTGTGTGGCGTGGCAGGCGGGTGGCTAGAGTCACTTCCCTGCTGCAGACATCTAGGAAGTGCTGCAGGTCTCACAGAAGAGGCTGAAAGGAGACAAATGCTAGGCTGTAGGAGCTATTTGACCATTCTTAGCCCTGGAATGGGAAAAGAATCTTAGCCCTTCTTTTCCAACAGTGAGAGATCGTAGAACAATGAAAATGATGGGTAGCTTAATTTTCATACTCCTTACATTCAGGTGAAATTCACATAACATAAAATCAGTCATTTTAAGGTTCAAACCAGACATGATGGTGCACACTCATAGTCCTAGCACTCTGGAAAGTGAAGGCAGGGAAATCACAAGTTCAAGCCCAGCCTGGGCAACTTCCTGCCTTAGTGAGACCCTGTCTCAAAATAAGAAAGGGCTAGGGATGTAGCTCAGTGTGAGGGCCTTGTGTTCAACCCTTAGTACCACAAAAAAAAAAAAAGGAAAAAAAAGAAATAACGAGTCAGTGGCATTTAGTAGGCCCATAGGGTTGTACAATTGCCATCTCTGTCATTCCTAAACCTTTTCATTACTCCAAAATAAAATATGTGGCCATGAAGCAATCATTCCCCATTTCGTTCTCTCCTCAGCCTCTAGCATCCCTACATCTACTACCTCTGTGGATTCTAGATGTTTTGTGTAAGTGGAATCAAGTAATATGTGACTTTTTGTGACTGATACTTATGACTAATCAAAATAATTGAGTGTTTTCTTTGATAGTCTCATCATTATAGCATCTTTCCAACTGCAAACCCTAAGAATACCTGCTTCTCTTTAGTTTTATGAGACAAAGAGCAGTTTGAAATAAAGTTACCTAACCTGCAAGGGTATGGAGAATTCAGTTTTGCCTTATTTCATTTCTGTCACAGGTCAGACATCTCTGGCACCTTCTGTCCCCCAGCCCCTATTCACACCATTGTTCTAGTGGTCTGAACTCCAATTTATTCCATCATCCAGCTGAACCTGTAATTGATATTTTGGCATCGGCATAGCTGGAGATTATATTGCTAGGCTAAGCTTCAAAGCATAGTCTTTCCCTAGGGAGTTAGGTGACACCAGCTGTTGAAGATGAAAATTTGAAGAATACTTTACACTGAAATCTCCTAGGGGCAGACTCTTCCCCCCTCTGGTGAAGTAGTGGCTGCTGGGGGTGGCTCTGGGAGGGCTCTGGGATGTACCAGCAAAGGCCTGAAACAGGATTCCTCTCCCCATCTGCCCCCTGTAACCTGAGAGGCTCACACAGATGGCACTGGCAGGAAAGAGGGAAACGTGATGGCAGATGAAATTCTGAGGGTACTGCAACTCTCTCATTAAATCCCCCTATGCTAGCAGAGGCCCACTGTTCCAACACTGAGAACCAGGACTGAGGTTCTTGTAGATCTGGTGCCCAGTAGCAGCCACTCAGAAAGTCCCTTCTCAGTAGCCCTCCTGGGAGGGGGCTGCTAATACCATTCACCTGGGGACCACAGTTAACCAATACAGCGTGAACGCTGGCTGGGCTCCATAAGAGGGCAGGAGATTATCGTGCGCTGTGTTTGTGAGTCATCACTTATCTGCTCCAGAAGACCTCTGATACCACCTTTAGGGTAACCAGGGGGTTTAAAATCAAAGAGGGGACTGATGAGCATGGGCAGGACAATTCTAGGACTTCTCTCCTTTTTCCCTCCCCTTACAGTCAGCAGAGGTGGAGCATCCAGGAGGCCAGACGCTAGCTAAGGCTTAGGGCTGAGAAGACTGTGCTGTCCTGGGGATTGTCACAGCCTCCTTCCTGTCTCTTGCTCCATGTTCTGTGTCACCAGAGCTCTAAGTGGTTATGGGCTCTGTGTTTGTCTGTCTCCCATGGAATAAGGCAGCTTCCAGTGCTGGAGAGCTTCCATGCAGCCCATGAGTCTAGTGTGGGCCTAGCAGATACTCAAGGTGTTGCCTTGTGAACTGGACTTCACTAAGCTGAATTCAGATATGTAAACAGATAACCGGATAAAATGTGATTAGTGATATTTGAGAGAGTTTTGCACAGAGTGCTGGGAACACAAAGGGCAGAGTAAACAACTGCCACAGGAGCCTCAGGGGCTCCCAGAGGTATCATCTGAGCCACTTGAAAGAAGAGAAGGTGTTTGCCAGACAAACAAGGGGGGCACACAATCTCCAGGGGTCACAGGACGTGACCACAGCTTCTTGGGAGGGGCTCTTTGATCCTGTAAATCCTGCCCTTGCTTTCCTGATGTAACTTTAGAAAACAACAGCTCCATTGTCCAGCAGCTTTGGCTTAAGCTGGGGACCCTGTGAACATCTCTCCTGGAAAATGATAGCCTTAGTTCTTCTAGGTGTTAAAACGATTAAAAAAAACAGTGGCCTTGGGTTCCCTTCCAAAATGCCACTTCTTTTCATCTTTCTTTTCCTTATTAAAAATAAATCAATACAGTTTTATTTCTTTGCCTGAATTTGAGCCTCGACTTCACTTCTGAGATCTTTTCACTCTTTGAACAAATATGCCTGCAGCGTCCCCTGGGACACACTGTGCTCTAAGCTGACATTTGGATAAACAGTAAGAAGGAGCTTTTTTGCCCTCAAGGAGACCAAAATTGAGTGGACATAAAACACTAAAGTCAGCCCACAAGTACTCTACCTCTGCTGCTTCCTATCAAAGCAGAACCTTTCTCACACCAACTTGGTATTAAACACTGCAAAATGAATAACTAGCTCTGAACCAAGTCTCAGAGGAGCAGGAACAATGGAGAGCATGTCTGTACTTCTGATGGGAAAGGCGCCCAGGAAAAGGAGAAGGCATCTGAGCTTTCCTGGGCCATTAGTTTATAAAGCCTCAGAAAGTCATACCGTGTAGAAAAATACCCTCCAAGGGGGCATTTAAGATAAAACTCAAGTCTTATGCATACTTACATATTTTCAAAGCATGCATGTATCATCTTATTGTCAATTATTTGTGAGAAATAGGGACAACTAGAAGTGGAGCCCCAACTTAGAGTAAAAATAATGCACAAATAAGGGTGGTGTTTACCAAGGCTTTGCCTGCCTTCTCCAGCTGGGAACATCCAGTGTTAACTGGGGTGATGCTTCTCTCGATGAGGGGCTCACCACGCCCTTCTGGCTCTCTCCTCTCTCCTGAGCAGCAGCCTCGATGTCCTTATGGGCCATACTGCAATGCCAGCTCCTCCATGGACCTTGTCGGGCACCTCCCCTTCCACAAAAGATTCTTTATTGCCCTGAAAATTTCCATAGCACCTCATTTATATCTCTTGTCCCCTTCTTCTTCCTCCTCTTCCTGTCTGTCTGTCTGTCTGTCTGTGTCTGTCTGTCTGTCTCTCTCACCCTGTCATACACAAAGCTTAAACTTTACCTGTTACGTGGCTTATAATTTTTTTTTTAATATGAGCATGTTATGTCCCTTACTGCGCCCTAATTTCTTTGAAGCCAGTGATACTTCCTTTTTGTCTTTTGTTTTTTGTGGGGGATAAT
The DNA here is from genome assembly GCA_004027025.1 of Myocastor coypus. Classification (NCBI taxonomy): domain Eukaryota; kingdom Metazoa; phylum Chordata; class Mammalia; order Rodentia; family Myocastoridae; genus Myocastor; species Myocastor coypus. The sequence continues at coordinate 2,255 of PVJA010043090.1, read as the reverse complement.
TTGTTTTTCTTTCTCAGTCTCTTTTAATTGCTCTTATAGATTAGTTGGTTCATTTTGGCAGATTCCTATGTGCCTATTAATAGACTTTAATAATTTTTATCTCTGTCAGTCAATCCACTTTGCCCTGCCCTCCCACCTAGTTTCACGTTTTGGGCGGATGTCAATGTGTGTGATCCATTCTGCTTGTGTCCACGCTCCTATTGCCTTCCCTTACACCCCTCCCCATCCCTCTTACTCTCTTCCTCTTCTCTAATAAGTCTCTGCCTTATTTACTGTTCTCATTGCTAGAAAAAATATGTAACACTCAAAAATTAAAGAAGGAAAGGTTTGTCTCTGCTGATAGTTTACAGAGGCTTTGGCTCATAGTCAGCTGGCTCCAAAGCAGGAAGGCAGGGCAGGGGGCATCACAGAAAAGAAACAGTTCATGGTAAAGCAGGGCAGGCAGAAGGCAGCAGACATCAAGCAGCAAGACAAAAGCAAGGAATGCTTTTATGTCCCTTATAATATATCTAGGCTATCCACCCTTAGGATAGCACTTGAACCCAGAGCTATGGCAAACCAATCAGTGGACTAATTTAATCCCAGTGTCATGCACTTTCGATGCAGCCACCCATGATGGCGCTAGGCTTTGGAGGGACTTTCAGGCACAAGCCATAACCATAACAATCTCCCTACTTTTTTGTCATCATTTTTAGATTTCACATAGTAGGGAAAAACATATATTTGTGTTTCTCAGTCAGGCTTCATTGGCTCAACTAATGGTCTCCAGATCCATCTGCCTTTCTGAAATGTATAGAATTTTAGTCTTCCTTGTGGCTGAAAAGTACTCCATTTTCTTTATCTATTCATTTGTTGCTGGACATCTAGGCTGGTTTTCTATCTTGGCTTTCGTGAATTGTACCATAATAAACAAGGGTGTGTGACTTCTCCCTATGGTATGCCAAATATAATTGCTTTGGATATACAGCCAAGGAGTGATACAGATCAAACAGTAATCTTACTCTTAGTTTTTGAGGAATCTTCATACTGATGCTCATAATAATTGTACTAATTTATATTCCCACCAGCAGAATAGAAAGGTTTCTCTTTTTTTCCCCACATCTGCACCAGCATTTATTGTTTTGTCCATTCCTGATGATAGCTATTCTGACTGGGATGAGCTGGAATCTCAGTGTAATTTTGATTTTCATTTCCCTAATAGCTAAGATTATTCATTTTTTTCATAAATGTATTGTCTGTTTGTAGTTCTTTTGAGAACTATCTGTTCATTTCCTCATTTATTTTTATGTTTTGATGTTAAGTTTTTTAAATTCTCTATGCAAGTATGTTACAGGTATTAATCTGCTATTGGACAAGTAGCTGGTATAAAGATTTTCTGCCTCTCTGTTGACTGTGTCTTCACTTTATTATTTCTTTCCCTTGTGGTACAAAAACTTTTTAGTTTCATGTAGTTCCGTTACTATTGTTTCCTGTACAATTAGAGTTCTATTCATAAAGTCATTGCCTGTGCCTATGTTTTAGCAATTTAAAAGATTCAGACCTTATATCTTATATCTTCAATTAATTTTGAATTTATTTTCATACAAGGTGAAAGAAAAAGACCTAGAGTGCTTGCTTAGGCAAGCACAGGGGCCAGGGTTTGATCCCTGGCACTGCATGCCATACTGGCCCTGCCCCCAGGATGCACTATGTCAGCGATGGAATCCAGACATGGTGGCACATGCCTGTAATCGCAGCACTAGTGAAGCTGAAAACAGGAGGATCACTATGAGTCCAACCTGCATAGGAAGACCCTTTACAAAAAAAAATGGATATCCAATTTTTCCAGCACCATTTGTTAAAGAGATTGACTTTTCTCCAGCATATATTGTTGGCTTCTTTATCCAAAATCAGATGACTATAGTATAGTTGTATGAGTTTGTTTATGTATCTTTTCTTTTGTTTCATTAGCCTATGTGTCTATTTTTATGCCAGTACCATGCTGTTTTTGCTACTATGGATTTGCAGTGTAATTTGAAATCAGGTGTTATAAGGCCTCAGTCTTGCTATTTTTGCTTAGGATTGCTTTTCTTTTCTTTTCTTTTCTTTTTTTTTTTTTTTTTTTTTTTTTTTTTTTTTTTTTTTTTTTTTTTTTTTTTTTTTTTTTTTTTTTTTTTTTTTTTTTTTTTTTTTTTTTTTTTTTTTTTTTTTTTTTTTTTTTTTTTTTTTTTTTTTTTTTTTTTTTTTTTTTTTTTTTTTTTTTTTTTTTTTTTTTT
>PVJA010043089.1:0-16961 GCA_004027025.1 Myocastor coypus | reverse complement strand
TTTTTTTGCAGAACTGGGGATTGAACTCAGGTCCTTGCACTTGCCAGACAAGCGTTTATTCTACTGAGCTATCTCCCCAGCCCCGGTGTGATTCTTTTTTTTTTTTTTTTGTCTTTTTGAGACAGGGTCTCACTATGCCATTCAGGCTGGCTTTGAGCCTAATTTTGTAGCCCAGGCTGGTCTCGAACTCACATCGATCCTCCTGCCTCAGCCTCCCAAGTGCTGGGATTACAGGCATGCGCCACCACGCCCGGCTGCCAGTGTGATTCTTTCAACATCCCAAGCAGCAGGAAGAAGAGCCCTCTTCCTAAGCTGCAGCTGGACCTACCTGGCATCCCCTACCCCCACAAAAGTGGCCTTTCCTGCTTTATCTTGACCATGTTGTGGAATGGAGAAAGGATTATTATTTATAGGAACAAAAGATGTCTCCTAGGATCCACTATTTTTTTGTTTTGTTTGAGACAGGGTCTCATGTAGTTCAGATCAGTCTTGAATTCATTAGGCTGCCCCGAAACTCAGCGATCTTTTTTTTTTTAATTTTTATTTTATTTATTTTTTTCTTGTTTCAGAACCTTTGTTTGTTTATTCACTCATTTTTATGGCCAGCTCAGCCCGCTCCGAGGGCAGGGCTGGCGCAGCATGTGGTGCCGGGGATCGAACCTCGGTCCCTGAAGCTGCCCAAGCCTTTCCCAAGCAGGCGCTTTAGACCACTGAGCCATCCCACCGGGCCCCTCTTTTTTTTTTTTTTTCAGCGATCTTTCTACCTCAGCCTCCCAAGTGCTGAGGTTATAGGAACCTGTCACCATGCTCCACAGGACTCACCATTTTGAGTGTATTTATATCTTCCTCTTCTGTATCTGCTAAGGACAGCATGGGAAGCCACAGTGTGTGGTGATTTTGAAAGCCCCCAGGCCTACCACCTGAGAGCTGGAGGCTTTTCACTAATCTGTTTCTTCATCTATAAAATGGGGCTAATAGTACCTACTTGCCAAAGTTGTGAGGAGTCAGTGAGTGACTGCTATCTTTATTTACTTATTTTCTGAGACAGGGTTGCACTGTCCTCAAACTCCTAGGCTCAAATGACCTTCCTGTCTCAGCCTCCTGGGTAACATGTCATACATGCCATAATGCCTACTAAATTACTACTTTTTTTTTAGTATTGGGGATTGAACTCAAACCCTTTATTATAAGCCATATCCCCAGGCTTTTTTTTTTTTTTTAATTTTGAGACCATGTTATCCGTAAGTCACTAAATTGATAAAAGTTGGGCTCTAAGGTGCAAACCTCCTGTCTTATCCTCCCAGAGTTCTAGGATAAGCATGTACCACTATGCTAGGCTGAGCTACTAATTAATTAATTTATTTATTTATTTATTTATTTATTTATTTATTTAGTGGTGCCAGGAATCAAACTCTGGACTTTGGGAACTACTACCTTTTAACGTTCTTAGTCTGGAGGACTGTTATGAGTTCAAGACCAGCCTGGGCTACAAATTGAGCTCAAGGCCAGCCTGAACTGCATGGAAACTCTATCTCAAAAAGACAAAATAAATAAATACAGCTCTTAGCCTGTGGCTCATAGAACACTCTTACTTATTATCAAGTGGAACATCCCCAGGAATTGGTTAGCTGGGCTTCTTTCTAAAGCCCAGAAGTAGCATTTTATCATCCATTGTAAGAAGTTCCAAGAAGTCTGTAGAGTTCATTTTCAAGTCACAGGGCAAGCAAGTAAACACTCACATGTAATGATTAGTTGGAGGAGTGTACTATACTAAACCCTAGAGACACAAAGATCTGGAGGACCCACTTCCTATTCCAATGAGAATAAGGCAAACCAATAATCACAATTCATCCGGGCATGTGAGGACTGCCTAGGGGTTGAAGGACAGAAGAGCATTCCAGGGTGTGTAAGGCAGAGGCAGGGGTGCACGGTGGAACCCTAGGGTACATGCAAGGCTGGATGTAGAACAGCCACACATTTCCCTACTAGGGGATGACAGGCTGAGACTCTGGGTTGAGGCTGAGAGTGGAGGCTGAGGATCCTTCTCTGGGCCAGATCTAGCTGGGTGGGGTGGTGGGGTGTGTTGGGCCTTCTCTGGATCCCCTGCCCTCTTGAACGGTGGGCTGTCCAGTACAAAAGGTGAGGAACAAACTGCTAGCCTACATGATTCCATGCCCCTCAAACCCACGTGTTCCCCACCCTGCTGCTAGAGCTAGGGTCTTGGGGAGATTTAGGGGCCTAGGAATCCAGCCCTTGTCCTGTCGGGGAGGGCACAGCTTCCAGAGCCCCAGTAGGAGTGCAGTCTCCAGAGATGTCAGCTTTGGTATTGGGGTGGGACTCAACCTCTTCTTCCTTACCATTCTGTATAGGCATCTAAGGGGAAAACCCTCTGACCACAGGACTGTCCCCCTTCACCATCCTGAGGAGACAGTGGACAGGTGCTTCAGGAAGAAGGGTTCCAGAGGCCACAAGTTTAGATGTAGCTGCTGTAAAGACTCTGGGGATCCCTGGGAACTCTTGGGGAGCTCAGCCAAGTCCAGGAGCCTGCATCAGGGACACGGAGTACAGGGCGGAGATGTGGGTGCCTGGCCCAGTAGGGAGGGGGAATGGGTGAAGGGGTCAGGCCAAGGGAGCAGGCAGGGCGCCAGGACTGAGGGAGCCAAATGGGAGTGGAGGGCGAGGGGTCCAGCCGGTGCAAGGGGGGCGGACCCCAGGGAGGGGCACGCTATGTCTTTAAGAGCTGCCTGAGCGCAGGTTGCAGCTGCCTGGCCAGCCCGAGAGACAGCAGAGATTCATTACCCGCCGACACAATGACCATTGATGGCCCCGTGGCGTTATTCAAATCCAGTACCAATTGCAGCCGAGCCCCTTTCTCCGCGCCAGGCCCGTATTGTTGGAGCGGCCCACTAAAAGCCCGCCCCGGCCCCGAGCCGCCAGAGGCGCCCGCTCGGGTTCAGCCCTGCGCCTCGCCAGCACGCCGGCTCCCAGTCCGGCTCCCCGGGCGCTGCAGGTGACCCGGCGGCGCATTCCAGCGCTCCCCGCCACTGCCACCGGGGCCACCACCGGCGACTCAGCCACAGGGAAGCGGAGAGCGCCCGAGTCGGTGCGTGCGCGGGTCTGGGCGGGGGCGGGAGACCCGAGAGTCCAGCAGCCTGGACCCGGGCTCGAAACACTACCGGCCTCGGTCCCCAGCTATCCAGACTCTGCAAACCCTGGCTGGGGGCAGGGAGAGGGAAGTCGGGGTTTCCCGGGCCTGACAGAGGTGGTTCCCTCAAGCTGGGGCAGCGCGGAGATCTAACGCGGGCCACTCTAGGGACCCCGGGCCCGCGACACAAGGCAACACGACGGGGGCAATGGGGATCCCCGCACTGGGTTGGGATCCGTGTGCCTGCTGGTCCATCCACCTTACCGCGGGATGGGCCACGACCGCCTGGCACTGGCGAGGTATTCCGACGCGCAGCTCCGCAGATCCTCAGATTCGGTGCGTTTAAGGAGCCAGGCAAGGCTGCAGGAGCCCGGGGCCCTGAACTCAGGGGCTTCGCCACTGATTGTCCAAACGCAATTCTTGTACGAGTCTGCGGCCAACCGAGAATTGTGGCTGGACATCTGTGGTTGAGCCCCGGGCACAACAGGGGCCAGGGTCGCGGGGACTGAGCTCCGAGCAGGCGGCTGACTGGCCCCTGCGTGAGGACCACAGCCCCAGCCAGGCGCATGGAGGGACGCAGCTCCCTGCTATGATGGAGCGCCGCCATCCTCATCCTCCCTCCTGACCCTCCTCTGCGGGTGACCTGTCCCGGATGGCGGAGTCCTCCAGATCGCGTGGGTTTTCCCCCTTTCAAATTTCGGCCGGAATGAAGCTGGCACGCAGCTGTGGACCGGAATGTGGTCCGAGAAGCCCGCCCTCGGCCAGAGCTGCAGGAAGTCGGGGTGAAAGCAGATGCCGGCTCAACACACTTGCTAACTTGCCTCGAATCTGTTCTAACCTATCCCCTGACCAGTCACCCCCAAAAAAAAACAATCCTAAATCAGCCCCTAAATCCCAACCGACCAAGCCCTCCCATAAGCCCCTCTGCACAGAAGGATGGGCTGAGCCTCCTCCAACCACTGCAGGGGACGGAGCGGATCAGCAATGATGTGCTCCAGCTGGGTGACCACATCGGCTCTGGAAGCAGAACTTGGACAAACGAATCCTTTCCATTAAAGAAAAATCTTCAGAGATAGTGGGGTTTATTTGTTTATTTCCTCAAAAGCCGGGGTCAGGAGTTGCTTGGGTGGGGGACTGTTGGGAGCTGCTGGCAGTGAACCTTGGTCACCGGTCCTGACCCCTCTGGCACAGGGCTGAGGATGACCTGCTGCGCTCCAAACCGTCGTGGCCCCACCAGGTCCCACTGTGGCACCAGGAACCTTGCTGCAGGGAGAACCCGGCTTTCACCACTGCCTTTCTCAGCTTTCCTCGCCAGCGCTGCTGCTCAGCATTAACTAGGGTGCAACAGGGACCGCGATCTCGATCGCCTCCATCTCTCTACCCCAGCTCCTCTCAGGCATTTAGAGGAATCTTAACCTCCAGTTTTCAGAGGAAAGCTGGCTGGTCCTGCAGTTTAGGAACTGGGGGGACGTAGGGAGCTCCAGGCTAGAGGACCAAGGCCAGGCTGACCCTCTGAAGTGAGGCTGTTGGGCCATGCCAGACCCCCCCGCTCTGTCCTGCTAGGGACACTTTGACTTCAGCATCTAGAGGACTGGTCAGCCAGGCTCTGTAGAGATCACCCAGCCCAGCCAGGGTCACCTGTCCCCTAAGAGAATGATGTGCACCTCCCAAAACTGCCAGGACATCTGGTGCTTTCATCTCCATAGGATGAAAAATTTCCACCTTAAATTATTGACATTTAATGAAAAGCAACCTTCTAGAATTTGGCAGGATAATGCTGGTGCCCTAATTCTTTTTTAAGGTCTCCCTCCTGTATGTAGACAAAGCTCTCCCTCAAGGTTATGGAAGGAAAGGGGGTTTAACAGGCTCTTCTATGCTAATCCCATTGTGGGGATGGGGGCTCCGGCTGCAGGTGGTGGGACAAAGCCTGGCTGGGCTATGTCCTCGATGCAGACTGGTCAACACAGACTGGCGCTGCACCTCCTTCTCCAGATACCCCTACAGGACCACGCCATTGAGGCCTCTGGGTGGAGGGCAGCTAAGAACTCTACCACAGAACGGGGCAGGAGGTCTTAGAAACCCTGAAATGGGAGAGATGGGCACCATCCATCTGTACAGATGCAGCTCTCAGCAAGGCTAGTGAGCAGCCTGGCCTTTTATTTGCCTAAGGCCAGCTGTTGCAGGCAACCAGGCCTCCATACTTCCAGAAGGGGTGGAAGGAAGGGCAAGCCACTCTGCCTACCAGGCGCTGCCAGCCCCCTACCCTGTTTCTTGCAAGCCAAACTTGTGTCATCAAGCATGTCCCCAAGTTCCAGACACAACACTTAGTTGTTGCAGGGGAAGCAACTGAGGGACACTGACCCCCGTGCCAGGCCTCTGCCAGCCGGTCCAAGGTCAGGCTCCTTCTCCCCCACCTCCTCCAGCAGAATGGGCTGCTCAAAGACTGGGGAGGCTCTCGGGAGCCCATCTGGTGGCCTGTGGGGGGCCAGTCAGGGTCAAGGGCTGGGGAGCGGGGAGGAGGGGTAGCTATGGCTGGGAGAGCAGCTGCTGGGATGGGGGAAGACGGTCAGCCCTGAATAGGGGACCCCAGCTGGGGTTCCATAATGATATCAGTGGGGGACAGGCACAGCTCCCTGTTGTCCAGATGGGGAAACTGAGGCAAAGAGTCCTTGGTCTTTGGAAGGGAGGGCCTGCCCTCAGGTCTTCAGGCCCATCTGTCTTCCCTGCAAGATGGCCCTGGAGCTGGGGTATCTTGTTGGCAGTCACTCCGTGTTTAGTTGGAGGCACAAGAGGCAGAAGGCAGCTGGGTCACCTGGCCACAGAGCCCCCTCCACTCCTGATACACCAGAGGGGACCCCAGCCACTGCCTGCTTTCCCTTTCTCACATGCTAAGAAAGGCTCATTTTTAGCACCTGGCCTCCTTTCTCTGCCGGGAAGGAGCTCAAGGGACAGAACAGGGAAGAAGGCAGCTGAGGGGGGACAGGGAGTCCTAGAAGCAGGGCCCGAGGGACTATCTGACTGCTCTGATCTCCCCCTGCAAAGGGCCCGGGTAGAGGGGTCCTCAGCCACCGTGCAGAGTAGAGATGAAAAGGATGCTGTCCTGGTCCTGCAGCTGGTAGTCCAGCTCTCCCTGGGGTAGGAGACAGAAGAGGCCATCAGGGTACAGCCCGGGTTTCTTCTCAGGTGTGGGGAGGGGAAGGGGAAAGGCAGACTTGTCCACACATTCACAAGCAAACCTCCGGCTGCCTTTTTCCTCACCGGGGGTGGGGGACTCACACAGCCTCAGTGTGGCGACTGCAGTGAGCTGCAGTCACCCTCTCTGGGCTTGATGAGGGGACTGAGCCCGGGCCCGGGAGGGGAGTCCCCAGGTACTGACCAGCAGTTCCCAGTCGGCATCATTAATCAGCACCAGAATTCCTGGTCGCCTGTGGGAAAGATGATGGTGAGTAGTGGGGAACAAAAGCCCAGTGTTGGGCCAGGGGAGAGTGGAGGGGGCGCTTCTTCCTGGGGGCTGGTCAGGACCTCTCAGGATGTGGGGTTGTGGTCTGCTGGCAGCCAAGACCTTTGGGCCATGTGGAAAATGGTTGTAAATGTCAGCACCTCCAGCCAGACTTCAGGCAAGCTGTTTGCTTCTCTGCACATTAGCTTTTTCACCTGAAAGGGGAGTGAACCGTGCTCCCTGCCTGCAAGATCTACTCAAGGTGTGGAGTGCGGGCTCGTCAGCACACTCAGCAGGTGCCGCTTTTAACATCTGAGCCCTAGAAAGGAAGCTCCTGTGCTTCAAAACCTCATGCATGCCCATCCTGGAGAGGCGGCACCTTGGCTCTTCTGGGTCAGGGACAGTGCCCGTGGCACTGAGCATCTGAATGTCCAAGAGCCTTCAGCCTGCAGAAGGTGGGGCAGGCCCACATTTGGACAGGCACTTTAGCCTGGCTCCTGCTGGCAGCTGCCCAAGGAGTGCTGCTGTCCTTGCACGTGGCCTCCAGGGCTGTTGCAGCAGGAGTGAGCAGGGCTTGGTGGCAGCTCTGGCCCTCGGGGCGTGCTGGCGACCCATGCTTCAAGGCAGATGAAGGAGCTTCTTAACTGTGCTGCCCCCCCTCGCTGCCACAGGTTATCTCTGTTATGGGAGCAAAGTGGCTTTGGCTATACAGAACCCTGTCCTTTGCTAGGAGCTGGGCTTAGGACGGGTCAGGAAGCCTGTGTGAGTGTGTGCCTGAGTGCATACATGTGTATAGCCAACAACGTCCTGGAATCCTAGGCTTGTATGCTGTCTCAGTGCTGCCTGACCACTAGTGGCTCTTCAAATTACAGTAAGGTAAAATGGAATGGTTATAAGGCTGGGGATATAGCTCAACAGCTTTATAAATGCCTGCCTGACAAGTCCTGAGTTTGATCCCTGGTACCAAAAAGAAGGAAGGAAAGACAGAAAGGAAGATGGTGACAGTTTTTTCTTCTAAGATAGTCTCACTATGTAGTATAGGCTAGGCTTGAACTTGCTATATAGCTCAGGGTGGCCTCAGACTTGTGGCAACCTCCTGTTTCAGCCTACCAAGTGCTGGGATTATAGGCCTGTGCTACCACATCCAACTTGGTATAGTGTCTTAGCTGTTGCAGCTACAATACAAGGGATTAATAGCTGTGTCAGCAGCTACCAGACAGGATAGTGCAGGACAGAACACTTCTACTAGGCGGAAAGTTTATAGGACAGCACTGTCCTATGCACTGGGGATGAGGGGCACGGGCAACATCTTCTTAGTCATTTCTGTATGCAGAGGGGTAACTGAAGCCCAGAGAAGCAAAACAACTTGCAAAAGGTTCCCCAGCAAATCTGTGGAAACCAGAAAGCTATGAATTTTGGAGAAATTCACCAGGACCCTTTTATGTGGGCTTTAACAAATGCTCAAGAGTCCAGTGCAAGAAAACCAAACACAGACGACAGACCTGGATGGGAGCAGCTTCCCCCGAGGAGTCAGAGGGAACAAAGGGCCTCAGGTGGGGACAGAGAAGGATGAGCCTGAACTGGAGGCCAAGAGCTCTGACATCCTTCCCTGTCTCTGCATTCTTCAAAGAAGTAAGAAGGGGACTCACACGCTGTCTCCCTGGATGAACAGCTCTGGCCGCTCTCTTAATAAATTCTTCTTGATCCAGATAAGGAGGCTCCGGATGTCCCCTGGAGAAGAAAGCACAGAACAAACCAATAAAAGGTTCCTAGCCCCTAAAACCCTGCTGGCCCAGGAAGAAGTAAACGCAGCGTTTCCAGGACCTCTGCTGCACCATGCTGTGGAGCCCCTGAACCTGAAGGTTCCTGCCATGGGGGAAATGAATGAGCAGCCTCTAGAGAAGGCGGCCTCCAGCACTGTTTTGGGGTTAAGGTAGCTTCAGCCTCTCCCCACATGAAGGCTGCAAGGCACACAGTGGGAGAAACTCATGGCCAGGGCTGAAGGCAGGCCTGAGATGCCCAGCAGGCTTCTGAGGGCCCCAGGAGCCTCTTCTACTTTTATCTCTCCAGCCAGTCCCAGAAGGGGGGATCAGGCTCTGCTTCCAGAGGGGTCTGCATATATTTCCTTTTGTGAGGGGAGAAAAACAGTCACAAAGCTGATAGCATCAGTTAATTTCCTCTAGTAGAGGGAGAGAAGGATCCTTCACCAGTCAGGACGCTGACAAATCACCACGCCACAGCTCCCTCTCCTGCAGCCCTGTGGGCCAGCGACAGCCACCTTGAAGAGCAAGAGGTCAGGGTCAGGCCTCTCTTGCTCAGTGAGCACCAACACCTGCCTGCTGCGGGCAGCAGTGCTCTGGGAGGGCCAGTGGTCCTCTTTCCCCAAGGTCACTGCTCCTTTCCCGGTATTTCAGGATCCAGCCCTATGAATTCTGTGGTACCTGGGCTCTTTCCCACCCACTCCTCCAACACGGTTTTCACAAGGCTGCCAGGGATCTTGTTCTTAAAGTCACCTAAAGACAAAGACCCTAAGGACGACCCAGCCTCTGGGAAGCCAAGCTGGGCTACCCAGGGTAGGCTGAGGGTCCTGGTGTGAAGGTCAGGGACAGGCTGCTCCACTGTGTCCCAGTACGGGCTCCATAGCATGGATGTGGTACACACACAGCCTCTCTGGTGGGCAGCACTGGAGGTGCTCTCCTGCCCTGCATGCCACCTGGCAGAGGAACGCAGCCTGAATGGACTGGTCCTTTCTGCTCAGTGCCAACACTCCTGGGTCTGATGCCAGAAGCGCACAGGCTATGGGCAAAGTGCCTATGACTGAGACTGCTGCCTTCCAGTTTTAACTTGTCTTTCTAAACGAAGCCGACTGGAGTCTCCACAGTCCCCAGAATGGGCAGGGTGGAGAGAACCTGTCTCCAGCTAGCCACGTCTACTTGGTTTCGTGGTGGGCTCCTTCCCAATGAGATTTCTGAGGCTTTCCCTTGGCCTCCATCTTGGCACTGGCTGGTGGCCGCCAGCCCATACATCTTGTGGCCGCTCGATAGAGCCGCTGGGGCCTGACACGTCCACTGCACCCCGGCGGGTGGGGCTGTGCTGGTGTGTGGAGAAATGAGAGCACTGGCTTAGGGATCATGGATTGCTACAGGCACAGACCAGGATGCTCTCCCCAGCAGAGCCAGGACTCAGCTGGGAAGTAGCCCCAGTCCTCCAAAAGAAAGGCACCTTGCTGCACATGAGTAGGCTCTGGGCTGGGGGAGGGCCAGTGGTCACACTGGGGTCATCCACGTGATGGCACCGTCGTGGAGTCTGGAGGGTGGGCTGGGGATGAGTCCCAGTGCTGGCTCATTTATCATGATGCTCCTGTTTGCTGAGGTCACTCCCTCCCTCCTCTGCCTGCCCCCACCCCGGGCCTGCACACATTTTTGATAGCCTGTTACCATGGTGAGGCTACCGCATCACCACCCGTATTGTTCCCCCATGCCTGGATTTGGGGGTGGGGAGAGGTGGAACTCATGGCTCCCTGTGCAGGCTGTAAGGGCCACTTGGCCTGTCCTGAAATGCATCCCCTGGGACATCTTGCTCAGCTTGTGGAGGCCCAGACGATATGCAAATAGGCTCCAAGCCAGATGGTCGGCTTCCAAAGGGGCCCAGGGGAGGAGGAAGGGTTAAGCAGAGTCAGGGGCTGGTGGCTTGGGGATGGCTCTGGGATAGATGGGGGCTGGGGGGGTCTTACTTCCACCTTCCTACTCTGCGTTCTCCTGCCTTCCCACTGCAGGGCCATCTCCCCCCTGGGATCCTACAGGATTATTCACAAGACAGGTATTTACTGAGCATCTACTATGTGAGAACAAGGGAGATGGCAGTGAGGAAGATGGGCACAGAGCCTACTCTCATGACGCCAAGAGGCCAGCAGGGGAGCACGCGTTATATAATTAGTTGTGATAAATCGACCTCTTTTGTCTCAGATCAGGAAAGACCTTTCTAAGGGTATTAACAGTGAAGCTCAGGGCCTGAAGGATGTGTGGGGCAGGTATATGCAGGAAGACATAATGCAGGCTGAAAATGGCAGACTCAAGACGGTGGAACAGAGAAGGCAACAGCGTGAGGAGTGTACTCTAGACAAGGCTGTTTTCCCAGGAGCCCCAGACCAAATGTCTGCTCTATAGGCCCTGGGCCCGTGATGTGGCTCGAAAGGAAGCTTTCCCAGCCCTGTTCCTACCCCCCTTCCCCCCAGGATGGATTCAGGAGGCTTGCTGGACACACAGACACCTGAGGAGCAGGGGAGAGGAAGCAGGGAGACAGCACCAATCTGGAGTCTGAAGTAGGTACTCATCATCATCCTAGCTCCCTGGGCTTGTGAAAGGAATTCCCAGAGGCTCAGCTTCCTTGCTGTGTAAAACAGGGTGGTCAGAATGCCTTACAGGGTTGTTCTGAGGATGGCGTGAAATGATCCACACAACCGCTCCTGGCACTGTACCTGGCACAGCAATGTGACCATGCTAGCACTGGAGAAAGAACCTGTCTCCTCTGCCCTCTCTGATGTCCTAGGGTCCCACATGCTCTGCCCACTGGTCTGGCACCCAGCTTTAGGGCAGTGCACCATACTCAGGTAGCGCTGGGCTGGCTGGGTTTTCTATGGGGTCCAGTGCATTCCCACAAGAAGCTGAACAGGGATAGGAGCGGCAGGAGTGGCAGGAGGTCTGGGCACTGGCTGGCCTTCTTTTCTTATTTATTTTGTAGTAGTACTGGGGATTAAAACCAAGGCCTTGTGTTCTACCATTGAGCTAAAACCCCAGCCCTTTTTAATTATTTTTTTTTCTGCTTCCTATATTCCATCCTTTTTAAAATTAGTTTTATGGGGTCTGGCGGGATGGCTCAGTGGTCTAAAGCGCCTCCTTGGGAAAGCTAGGGCAGCTTCAGGGACTGTGGTTCAATCCCCGGCACCACATGCTGCACCAGCCCTGCCCTCGGGGCAGGCTGAGCTGGCCATAAAAATGAGTGAATAAACAAATAAAGGTTCTGAAACAAGAAATAAATAAATAAATAAAATAATTTTAAAGAATAAAATTAGTTTTATGTTTGTAATATAAAATATGTTCAGGCCCGGCAGGATGGCTCAGTGGTCTAAAGTGCCTGCTTAGGAAAGCTTGGGTGGCTGCAGGGACCACAGTTCAATCCCCGGCACCACATGCTGCAGCCCTGCCCTCAGGGCAGGCTGAGCTGGCCATAAAAATGAGTGAATAAACAAAGGTTCTGAAACAAGAAAAAAATAAATAAATAAAATTTTAAAAAAATAATAAAATAAGCCGGGCGTGGTGGCACACGCCTGTAATCCCAGCACTCGGGAGGCTGAGGCAGGAGGATCAGTGCGAGTTCGAGACCAGCCTGGGCTACAAAAGTGAACTCAAGGCCAGCCTCAACTGCATAACAAGACCCTGTCTCAAAAAGACAAAAAAAAAAAAAATAATAATAATAATAAAATATGTTCATTGTGGGTTATTTTTGAGACAGGGCCTTGCTAAATTTCCCAGACTGGTCTTGAGCTTTGATCTGCCTACAGGTGCCCCTGCCATTTTTGACAGAGGTCTATTGTCCAGGCTGGTCTCAAACTCTGAGCTAAGGCAATCCTGCCTTGTCTCCTGAGAAACTGGTCCATGGGTACTTGTCACTGTACCCACCTGTCAGCTTCCTGGAATTTCAGATACTCAGACCTGCAAGGCACCAGGGACCGCACAGTGCTCCCACACCTGTGCACACAGCATCAGAGGAGCTAAGTGAGCCCTGGACATGGGAGGGAGGTCTGGGGACCTTGAGACCCCACTGAGGGAAGCCAGGGGTGAGAGCTGCCATTCTGAGGAGGGGTGATTAAGAGTCCCACTCTACAACTGGAAGGATCTGCACTGTGGCTAAAGATGGTCTTGAGTAAGATATTACATCAACAATCTTGGTACTGCCGGGCGTGGTGGCGCACACCTGTAATCCCAGCACTTGGGAAGCTGAGGCAGGAGGATTGGTGCGAGTTCGAGACCAGCCTGGGCTGCAAAAGTGAGCTCAAGGCCAGCCTGAACTGCACAGCAAGACCCTGTCTCAAAAAGACAAAAAAAAAACAAACAAAAAAACAATCTTGGTACTGCCTCTCCTCTGACGAATACAGACAATAATCTATAGTCCTCAGGGTGGCTGAAAGAATTAAGGCTCGGCACCAACAGCAGCCAGCAGTGCCCAACACGCAGGACATACTCAACAGCTGAGTGCAGTTGTGATTAAGCAACTTCAGATTCCTTGTCCTCTGGGCTTCAGGAATCCTGTCCTAAAGGTCGCTACCAATACATGTAACAAGTTCATCTTAGAATGCACCGATGCGGGGCCCAGCGGGATGGCTCAGTGGTTTAGGGCGCTTGCTTGGGGAAGCTTGGGCAGCTTCAGGGACCGCGGTTCAATCCCCGGCACCACATGCTGCGCCAGCCCTGCCCTCAGGGCGGGCTGAGCTGGCCATAAAAATGAGTGAATAAACAAAGATTCTGAAACAAGAATAAAAATAATAAATAAAATAAAAAATTCTTTAAAAAAAAAAATAGAATGCACGGATGAAATGCCTCCAAAAACTTCACCCCAATGGATTTGGTCTTATCTAGGGACAGTGACTTCACACTCAGCAGCTGGGAGGGAATGACTTCAAGATCTCTGCGGAATTGAATCCCAGCTGCAAGAGGCCCTCACCCAGTCTGCCTTGGGGACAGGTCACCGCCTGGCAAGCAGCTCTGTTGACTGCTCTTTCCTTCCAAGCAAAAGTCTATGTTGCTGCCACCACTGGGCTGCTGGGTCCCAGGGCCCACACCAACAAATGTGTCCCCTCACCCACACTAACCCTTCACACTTGGGAGACGCAAGTCCTCAAAGCGTCTCTTGCGCAGGTGAAACAGCCGTGTTCCCACCAAGTCCATCAGCCTCCAAGTCAGAGCTCTTCTCGGAGCCCACCCCAAGTCGAGTTGAAACTGAGAAGAAAGCACTAGCATTGGGGGGGCCGGGGGAGTGGAGGGAACCTCCAAGGCTCCATTTACAAGTGAATGGGGGTAAGAATGGAGCAGTTTGTGGGCTAAACTGGCCTCAGAAGGAGGTTTACAGATGTGTGAGGGGACGCTCCTCATTGTTTAATTAAGCAGAAAGTGGATCTTTTCAAAAGCAATTTTGCACAGGGACCGGGAGGAGTGGGGGGAGTGGAGGGTGGTGGGGAGGAGATCAGCAAACAGGCCCCAGAGCAGAGAAAGGAACAGCTGGCCTCAGAGAGGCTGTGAAATGCATGCTAAGCAGTTTAAAGCACCCAGGAGCTCCGCTAGCTGCTCACTCGGCTCCTGCCCTCCCTCACCAGCTCCTTCATGATGAGCTGGGCTGGAGGGGAGGGTGCAGGCCTGGGAGGAAGCAGGCAGGGAAAGGTGAGGCAGACAGCCTCCTCCTGGGGTCAGACCTGGGGAGCCTGGAGTCAAGGGATCTTTGAACCATAAACGTTAGCTCCCTGCAGTGGAAGTGACCAGAGCTGGCTGGTGCTGAGCTTATGGATCAAAGAGATGATACATTCCTTCAAGAAGGTGCTCATGCACTTGGGATGCTAAGGCAGGAGGATTGTTGCAAAGTGAGCTCAAGGCTAGTCATAACTGCATTAAAAAAAAAAAAAAAAAAATAGTGCTCTTGGACACACTCCCATGCAATTTCTCATCCGACCTGCAAACCTGCTTCACAGAAGCAAAGTACTGAGATCTGTTTTGTTTTTTGTCTTTTTGAGACAGGGTCTCACTACACAGTTGAGGCTGGCCTTGAGCTCACTTTTGTAGCCCAGACTGATCTCGAACTCGCACCGATCCTCCGGCCTCAGCCTCCCAAGGGCTGGGATTACAGGCGTGCACCACATCGCCCGGCTCAAAGTACTGAGATCTGGAAGCAACTTTTCCAAACTGGAAATCTCAACAGATTCTAAGCTGAGGAAAAAATAGCCCACCTTTTGTTCTGTGGATCAGGAAACAAGAAGCCTGCAAGTCAACTGTGCACTGCACACCGCACGGCTCCTTCAGTCTTGGGCTCGCCTGCCCTCCCCTCTCACACTGGCTGGATTGGAGGCTCTTCCCGACCCACGGGCTCCTCGTTTTCAAGACCCGTCACAATCCATAATCTGTGATTGCTGCTGTTTTGGCTGGAGCCTCCAAGGCTGCTTGGCCAAGTGGCACTTATGGCCTGAGAAGGCTGGCAGACAATGGATCTGAGCATGGGTTTAGGGAGAGAGCAAGACCCTTCCAGCAGTACCAAGTGCCTGCCCCTTCTCCTGGGCTTATGTGCCAGGGTAAGGCACAGCAGCTGCCAACCAGCCCCTGGCACGGGTGTGACCCATGCTTCTGGATGAACCAAGGTAAAAATGGGAATCACAGATAGAGACCCAGAGCAAAGGCCTTAAGAGTGAGCTAACGATGCTCTGTCTTCCTTCCCCGTCTCCTTTCTTTCCATCTAAGGGACTGGGGAGTACAGCCCCACATTCTCATTACAAGTGGCTAGATAACAAAGGATGAGGGGCTGGGGAGATAACTTAACAGAATAAGTGTTTGCCTAGCAAGCGCAAGGACCTGAGTTCAATCTCCAGTTCCGCAATAAATAAATAAATAAATAAATTAATTAATTAAATTAAATTAAATAAAGGATGAGAAGCCGGGCGTGGTGGCGCACGCCTGTAATCCCAGCACTTGGGAGGCTGAGGCAGGAGGATTGGTGTGAGTTCGAGACCAGCCTGGGCTACAAAAGTGAGCTCAAGGCCGGCCTGAACTGCACATCGAGACCCTGTCTCAAAAAGACAAAAAAAATAAATAAATAAATAAAAATAAAAAAATAAAGGATGAGAACCCCAAGTCCCACACTAGCTTCCTTCATGCCCTCCCTTCTTCCTGTCTCTTCCTTTCAGGTCTAGTTTCCTTGATGACAGTTAGTATCCATCAAGATCATACACAAACCAAACTCAAACTCAGTAGCTGGTGAAGGCAAGGATGAATGAATCAGGGGTAAAACTTGCAAACAGGTTAATAGTGAGAGATATCAGAGTGATTTAGGGAGCCTCTTGGGTCAAATGGTTTTGGGCTTGTACCAGTGCCTGGACAGAGCTCCTGAATCTGTGTCTGAGTATCAGCATCAGCATTTAAGTAACCACATGCCTTGGGATGAGACCCCACATCTCTGAGCCTGAGTTTCCACCACTTAGTGGTGCTGAGGATTGATCCCAGTCTCAGGTTTGCTAAGCAAGTGCTCTACTGCTGAGCTACATCCTCAGCCTGGTTCTACCCCCCCCCCCCTTTTTTTTTTCTCCAGTACTAGGGATTACTTAAATCCAGGGCCTTTACAGGGAGCTACAACCCTAGTCCTTTTTAAATTTTTAGGCAGGATCTCACTAAATTGCTAAATTACCTATGTAAGGCTGGACTTGTGATCCTCCTGCTTTGGCTTCTCAGGGTGCTGGGGATTATAGGCTGAAGCCACCAAACCCAGAATAGTTTCCACCTTTTAAAATGGAAATAATGGTTGTTTCCTCTTGAGGAGTTTATGACAATGATTTGCATAACCAACCAAATTCAGGGTGCAGTCTATGGGATCCATCACCTTCAGTTCTCTGTCCACCTCAGGTCTTTTACCCCTTGGAGCCTTCGCAAGTGCTTCCTCATGGCCTGAAGGGCCCTAGTGCATCTGCTCTCACTCTGAACTCCCCAAGCTGGCATCTTTTCACCTGTGCAGCCCTTGTACCAACGACAGCGGAAAGAGGCCCTCCTGCTAGTCATCAGCGCAGCTCGAGGAGCTGCTTGACTTCCCTGCACTCTGGCTACAGCTCAGGACAACAGTTCTACATTTACTTGTTTCCTTGCTCACTGCCTGGCTCCACGTCCGCCCCACCATTAACTCCCTCAGGGCAGGAACTGCACAGCTGTTCTGTTTACCACTGATCAAGTACAGGGGTAAGTACAGTAACTAGTACAACAAAAATATACCTGGCATTTGCTGATGAGTAGTCAATGAGTGAGTAAGACGGGGCTGGAACTGGGAAAACTTGTGCAGGCTTTTATGCCAAAATAAACTGGAGGGGAAATAAATCATAACTTTTGCTATATATATATATATATATATATATATATATATTTTTTTTTTTTTTTTTTTTTTTTTTTTTTTTTTTTTTTTTTTTTTTTTTTTTTTTTTTTTTTTTTTTTTTTTTTTTTTTTTTTTTTGTCTTTTTGAGACAGGGTCTCGTTATGCAGTTCAGGCTGACCTTGAGCTCACTTTTGTAGCCCAGGTTGGTCTCGAACTTGCACTGATCCACCTGCCTCAGCCTCCCAAGTGCTGGGATTACAGGCGTGC
>PVJA010043088.1:0-16942 GCA_004027025.1 Myocastor coypus | reverse complement strand
GTGGTGGGGTTTGGGCTGGGCTGGAACAGGAAGTTAGTCGTGGGAACCCTGGTTACTTTCACTTAGCAAAATGTATATAGGATTTACATCTTTTTATAGCTTTAGAATTCCTGTCATTTTCTGCTATATAACATGTCATTATGTGGAAAGATATCACTTATTGAAGAATTTCTTACCTGTTTACAGCTTTTGGTGACCATAAATACACTTGCTATAAACAATCATGTGCATCATTTTTTGTGGACATAAGATTTCAGTTAGTAAATATCTTTGAGTGTAATTATTGTATTATACACTAACATTGCATTTGACTTTGTAAAAAAAAATTGTCAAAATGTCTTGTATAGTGGTTGGACCCACCAGAAGTGGGTGAGAGCTCCTGTCGTTTTGGAGAAAGAAGTTAGAAAGAGAAGAGTAGAAATTATTGCAAAGGAGGCTAAAAATAATACAAAGAATCAATGGAGAGTTGGTTCTTTGGAAGATTCAATACAGTTGACAAACTCTTATCCAACCTTAGAAAAGAAAGAGAAAAGAGACTCAAATCCATACAATTAGAAATGAAAAGGTTGAAATGACTGTACATCCTGCAGAAACCCAGAAGATAATGCCTAATTTAAGAACTTGTATTTTAATATGATAGAAAATACAGAAGAAATGGATGCATTCCTAGATATGTTTGAGAAGATTTAGAAATTCTAAATCAGTATCAGTTAATGAATTGAAGATGTAATTGAAAACTTTCCAACAGAGAGAAACCCAAGCTCTGATGGATTTACTGCTGAATTTTATAAGAAATCTAGAGAAGACTTAATACCGCTACTTCTGAAACTCTTTAATGAAATTTACAAGGAAGCAATAATCTCAAATTCGTTTCTGGAAGCAAGCATGACCCTGATACCAAATGCAGAGAGGACCAAACCAAGAAAGAGAACTACAGGCCTATCTTTTTTTTTTTTTTTTTTTGTCTTTTTGAGACAGGGTCTCGCTATGCAGTTGAGGCTGGCCTTGAGCTCAGTTTTGTAGCCCTGGCTGGTCTCAAACTCTCACCAATCCTCCTGCCTCAGCCTCCCAAGTGCTGGGATTACAGGTGTGCGCCACCACACCTGGCTACAGGCCAATCTTCTCATGAGTATATCTGCAAAAATCTTCAGTAATGTATTGGCAAGCAGAATACAGCAAATCAAGATTACTCACCATGACCAAGTGGGATTTATCCCAGGAATGCAGGAATAGTTTAACATATTCAGATCAATAAATATAATACACCATATCAACAGAGCCAAGGATAAAAACCATATCATTATCTCAGTAGATTCACAAAGTCCACCACCCACTCATTAGAAAAACCCTAGAGAAAATTGCAACAGATGGCCTTTATCTCAATCTGATAAGAGCCACCTATGGCAGGCAAATCAACACCCAGCATCATACTAAATGAAAAACAAAACAAAACAAAACAAACCTGAAAGCTTCCAAGCTAAACTGAGGAACAAGACAAGGATGTCCGCTGATACCACTCTTATTCCATATAGTTCTGGAGACATTAGCCAGAGAAATTAGATAAGAGAAAGAAATAAAAGGAGTAAGGATAGGAAAGGAAGAAGTTAAATTAGCATCATTGACAGATGACAATTATAGGCATAAGGTGCTATCTTGTTTTAGTTTACAATTCCTTAGTGGCACATTGCGTTCAGTATCTTTTCATATATTTATTTGCAATCTGAGTATCATCTTCAGTGAAGTATCTCTTAAAGCCTTTTGTTCCTGTTCAGTTGTCTTGTTTTTCTATTATTGATTTTTAGGGTATTTTGTAAAGTGTATTTTGGATAAAAGTTCTTTTTTGAATATGCATTTTGCAACTTTTTTCTCTTAGTATCTTGCCTTTCGTTCCCTTTACAGTGTCTTTTATGGAACAGAAATTTCAAGGTTTAGTTAGTTTCAATTTATGAGTTTCTCCTTTTGTGGATTGTGTGTTTGGTGTTGGAAACCATGCAACATTGGAACCAAAAACGCAGAAATTTTTCTTTTTCTTTTTAGAAGTTTTAAAGTTTTATGTTTTACATTTAAGTCTGTGATCCATTTTGAATTAAGTTTTAGGAAGCTGTTAGGTTTGAATGTAAGTTCTTTGCTGTATATGAGCATCCAGTTGTTCTAACACTATGGAAAATATTCTTTTTTCCCTTGAATTGCTCTTTCTCTGTATTCAAATAATTATATTTGTGTGAGTAAGTTTTACTTTTGCACTTTTTTCTGTTCTACTGCATGGTATTTTGCCAATGCCGCATTGTCATGATTGCTGTCACTTTATACTAAGGATTGTAATTTGGTAATGTCAGCACCTTAGCATTCTCCTTCTTTAATATTATGTTATCATTTATACGTCTTTTGTTGTCCCATATATGCTTTAGCATCCAGTTTTCAATATCTGTGAAATGAATTTCTGGAATTTTGATTGGTATTGCACTGATGTTCCAGGCCAATTTGGGGAGAACTGACATCTTTTTTTTTTTTTTTTTTTTTTTGCTTTTTGAGACAGGGTCTCACTATGCAGTTCAGGCTGGCCTTAAGCTCACTTTTGTAGCCCAGGCTGGTCTCGAACTCACATTGATCCTCCTGCCTCAGCCTCCCGAGTGCTGGGATTACAGGCGTGCGCCACCACGCCCGGCTGAGAGAACTGACATCTTAATGTTGAGTATTTCAATCCACAAATGCAGACTATTTCTCTATTTATTTGCATTTTAAAAATTTCTTTCATCAGAAATTTATGTTTTTCTCCATATGTGCCTTTTACGAACGTATGTATGCTTTACAGCTCCACATTGTAGCTTCGCATCATTGGTGTCCAGGAGAGCAGTTGAGTTGGTGCATCCACCTGGTCTACTGTGGTTTTCATGCTTGCTCATTAGTTTCAAGAGGTTTTGCTTTGCTTGTTTCTCTCGGATTTTCCACACAGATAATCATGGCACTCATGAATGGAGACAGTCTTATTCCTCCTTTCCAGCCTTGTGATCTCTATGCCCTCTTTCTGTGTTGTTGCCCTGGCTAGAACTGCTGGTACAAAGATGACTTTGAGTAACAAGAAAGACATCTTTGCTTTGTTCCTGAGACAAAACAGCCAGCTTCTTACTTGTAGGCAAAAGCTATAGGTCTTGATTTTTTAAAATCAATTTGAGAGAGTTCCTCTGTATGCCTAATTTGCTATTTCTTATACAGTGTGTAGGAATTATCCCATTTGTATGATTTTCCTTAATATTTTTATATCCAATTTCTTGCTATATACATATTATAAGTTGTTTGTTTTAGTAATCTCATTTGCTAAAATCTTCCTATGTAATATTTTAGATTAACTTCAAGATTCTTTTTATTCTTTCTTTCTTTCTTTTATTATCCATGTGCAAGACTCCTTGCTATCTTAAGGCTTAGTGTTGTATGAACTTAGAAGTCAGATTTTTCATTTCTTAGATCTCTACTTGGAATATATTTAGACTTCTGAGTTTCAATTTCTCTCTCTCTCTATGTATATATATCAACAACAATCATCTTTATATTTTATGGAGACAGTGTACGTGTATATATGCTTTAGAAAGCATTGTGATTACTCAGGGTGGCCTTGTGGCCTGTCTGAGGAACAGAAGGAACCTGAATGTACTTCCAGTTATGCAACCTTTGCTCTGTAAGCAGAGAAATACCTTTGTCATATTGTACGTTGAGCCATGTTAAATCACTGTAAAAATAAGTAATCCCTTAGTGATTATTAGTCTTAACCTGAACAATATAAATTTTTCTTGCAGGAAAACTGAAGGGTGTGTGTGTGTAAACTTTCATTAGACCGGAATACAGTGTGGTTATAAACTAGAAATTTGATTGTCTTAGTGCTTAACAGCAATGATAAATCAGTGGAAGGAATGTTATTAAAGAGTTACTACAGCCGGACGTGGTGGCGCATGCCTGTAATCCCAGCACTCGGGAGGCTGAGGCAGGAGGATTGGTGCGAGTTCGAGACCAGCCTGGTCTACAAAAGTGAGCTCAAGGCCAGCCTGAACTGCATAGCAAGACCCTGTCTCAAAAAAGACAAAAAAAAAAAAAAAAAAAAAAAAAAAAAAAAAAAAAAAAAAAAAAAAAAAAAAAAAAAAAAAAAAAAAAGAGTTACTACAGTGCAAGAGAGAATAGTGAGTGCAGTATTATTACATTATTGTCATGCAGATGGGGTTTGCAGTGTAGCGTGCATGGTTGTCTGTAGGGAAGATGTTGATGACTGCTGTATCCTTGTCACAGTAGGTTTTCATAGTTCTTAGATTGACATCACAGATTAGAAACCACTTGGCTAGAAATGGCTAAGGCTCTGCTGGGAAGAGGGTTTAATTGGGAATGTGCTCTTGGAATTTCTGAATGTGAGGCAGTGTGTTTGTTGAAAACACACCAAGAATTCTGAAAGTAATTTGTGTTAACCGCATAAAACCACCATGGGTCCTGCACTGGCATTTGGGTGCTAGGAGCCCATTGCTACCCTGGCCTTAAATTGCTTAACTTTTCTTGGTTTCTCTAGATATAAAACGAATCATACTTTCCATTGTTTAGGTTACAGAATGTTTTGAGAACAGAATAGAATACTGTGGGTCTAACATTCTTCATTTGTTTTCCATTACAAAGAGGCCGCGATCCAAATTCCTTAGTAATCTCATAGGGGCTGAAAGTACAGGTTGTGGAGTCAGATGGATGGTGTATATCCGGGTTCTCACTCTGGAATTCACAGCCGTGGCTTCACACTGTTTGTCCATCACGCACTAAGTTTCAGTTTCTTCATCTATGAGATGGAGATAGTGGTGGCCCTTAGAATAGTTGAGAGAAAATTAAATTGAGTAATATACATGCAGTGCAAATAGCACTTAGTGTACTTTATGTGTTTAATAGATGATAATGGCAAATTGTGAGGTCTTTGCTGTCCTTGATTTACAAGCTTATCTGTTGTCACAAATTCATCACTTGTTCACCCACCGTACACTGCTCTGTTAAACCTACTTCACTTAGTTCATGGCTTTTACCTATTGCTGAACAGTGACTTCTTGGTGCCTTAAATGTGAGTTTATTCATAACTGCATCTTCTCTAGTTAATGTACATTAGGACCATGATCTCCTGATATAAGCAAATCACGTAGAACTAAGCTAATATAAAGGTAATCGTGAATATAAAATAATTGTTCAGAGAAATATGTCATTTAGTGTATTACTGTTTCAGTGAGTAAAAACCCAGTATGGGTAAGAGATATTCCACTGTGGGTCAAATGAAGTACATAGACTTATTTTGTCTGTTTTTTTGAAGCTAAAATTAGTCAGGAAAATCTATGACAAAGGTCTGAATTTCTGGATTTATTTAACAAGGCTGGAGATCTAGCAACATGAAGTCACCATTGCCACATAGAAATGGTTGGCATTCTTCAATTCTTCACTATCACATCTTGACCTTGCAGATAAGATCAAGTGTAAATTCATTCTTCACTCAATGATGAGGAACACACATACTC
Source organism: Myocastor coypus (assembly GCA_004027025.1). Taxonomy (NCBI): domain Eukaryota; kingdom Metazoa; phylum Chordata; class Mammalia; order Rodentia; family Myocastoridae; genus Myocastor; species Myocastor coypus. The sequence continues at coordinate 11,420 of PVJA010043088.1, read as the reverse complement.
CCTCCTTAACAGTGTATCTTTATGTGGCCCCCTGAAGAAGCCCCCCCCCCCGAGAAAAGATGTGCTTTGATAAATTGAGAATATAGACGATCACTCTGCCCTTGCTAATTCCCAAGTAGGTAGCATAACTAATCTACAGGAGGGAGACAAACAGATACCCATAACACATCCCAGTGTGCTTAACCAGATGTTTTAAAGCATCTTTGATCTTAATAAATTCTGTTCCTCTGTTACAATGTGCAACCTGGCTATTGAAAATCCTATTCAGAACTGCTACTGCTGGTTTTGTTTTGTGATTTTTGAAAAACCCTGTAGTTTGTGAAGATGAATTTGAATTACTGAAGCTCATTAATTTGGTCAATGTGTACACCCCAATTAGCTACATTGTATTCTGTTTGGAGCTTGAATTGTGTACATTCAAATTGTTTATGTTGACTAAAGCAAGCACAAAATTGCCATTCACTTTACTCAGTGTTTTACAGAGGCAGCATAAATTGCAGATTAAGCAAAGAGACAATGTATTTCTCAGGGCGGAGTGGAAATTTGAAGTTGTTATCACTGAGCCTCTTAAAGCTTGTAAACATTAAATTATAGTAGGTTTGTTCTTCCTGCTTTTACTTGTCACTGAATATATTCTCTTTCCCTGAAGCACTAACTCAGCTTTTAACACTATGTCTTTTGGGAAAGACATGGCATAGGTGCAGCAGGAAAATATTGAAACATTTACTTAAGGAAATTTTGTATTATTTAGCTCAAGTGTGGGAATGAACATGATTTCTGTGAGACTTGGCAACTTTTCATCCTTCTTTCAAAATAAAGCACATCTAAAACACCTTCATGACTCATGTTCTAATTGCCCTTGCTATTTCCTAGTTCTTGTGTTATTACATAATCTTATCCAGTTAGACATTAAAACGGAAGCCCATTTCAAACAGGCAATATGATTCAGGGGATTAAGTACAGACCTTGAAACTTGACCCACTCACTAGATTCTTTGGAATATCAATCAGCCTCACAATATTTGGATTTCAATAAGGGATAATGATTTCCTGTCCCCTACCTTCAACATTATGATATTTGGGCAACTTAAAAGTAAATGAGTATGAAAGAAAATAATATAATTCCATGTATATGGTAAGAAATAATTAGATATTATAGTCAGGGTTTATAAGTGAATGGATTTAAAACATGACACCTAATTTATATGATTTTTCACCCAAAGAGTCAGATTCAAAAGAGTGCAGGAAATCTGTCCACTCACTGTAGACCCAAAGAACTCATATGAGGGCCTGGAGCCCCTGGTAATGTCTCATGCAAATTTAAATCAAGGAGTTGTACTGAGAGGCCCAAAAGTCAGTGGTGGAAGTAAGAAAGGCTACATTGGTAGCCTGAGGAATCTGAGCTGGAGCCATGAAGTGCTACTCAAGATAAGGACCAGAGTTTCCCCAAAGAGAACTACAGCCATGCTCAGAGACAGCGAGGGCCTGAATTTCTCTGATGCTGAAAATAGCTGAGTTCAAATCAGTGTGGCAAGCTTTTCCAGGAGAATCAAGAGCACAGCATCTTCTCTTGCAATTCTGCTTTTTATCCTATTGCCAATAATCCTCAGGTTTGTCTTCCAAAACTAGCACCATGTTGGTTTAGTTCAACTGAGTATGAACCAGTTGACCATTAGTTAATCTACCACTGATATATATATATATGAATATATGTAATATTTACAAGATAGTATAGGAATAGAGTGACTCAGTTTTTCTCCCTACATGAGTCAACCACATGCACGTTCTTATGTAAGCAGTAATATACCATGCTGAGTTCTTCCTTACTTATGAAATGGGCTTGAGCTTAAGTTAAGCTCCATTCAGGTGAGAATAGTATTGCACAGGCATGTACCTTTAGCTACCATTACTAGGTGGTGAAAATCCCCTTTGTGAAGCCTTCTTCAACATTCTTCTCATTCTAAATCCCTGATCCAGTTGGATTTTCTCTCTTTTCAGTGGTAGCACTTAACCTTTCTTATAGAATCTGTGACTCAGAGTTGCATTTTTCATTTTCCTGTGGGCCTGTCCCTAAACCCAGGGCCTTCAGGGCAAGATGAAATTTTTCATCCTTTTCCTTTAGAGGAAGGAAGAGTACCTGGCCCTCAGATGCCAGCTAAACTATGTAATCATTGAATAGATGAATCAATGAATAAATAGTGGTGCTTTGATAACCATTTACTTTATTTTTTATTTTTTTTGCAGGACCAGGGATTGAACTCAGGTCCTTGCATTTGCCAGGCAATCCCTTATTCTACTGAGCTATATCCCCACCCCCACCATTCACTTTATTAAGCCTAATTTGCTTCAAATCTATAGACACCAGAGTTTTCCATCTGTAAAATGAGGATTTGCACTTGTTAGAAACAAAATTTCCCCTTACAGCTTTAAAATTTGACTCTGAGTATTATTGTTTAGTTTCCATGTATTGATGTATTTATGTTTAATTGTATTTCAGAAAATATTATTCAATTATGACAAGTAATTAGGAATCAGATATTGGGGAAATATTTGTTGATACAGATATACATGGTAGCATAGCCTTTGAAGATTAGGGCTGGATCAAGAACTTTCATGGAATTAAGTAATAAAAGGAAGTCAAGGGGGCTGGGGAGATAGTTCAGTAGAATAAGCGCTTGCCTGACAAGTGCAAGGGCCTCAGTTCAATCCCTGGTTACACACACACACACACACACACACACACACACACACACAAAGTCACAACAATAAAATACATTAGATGTCTTAATGTTTAGCAAACATCAACCCTGGTTACTAGCAGGTAACTTGTTTTAACTATGTTCATGTAGTTTGGTACATGGAAATTAATACTTGAAAATTATCACCAATAATTTTGGTATATTAGCTTTAAAAACTTGACAATTATTTATCATTTCTCAAGTTTAGAACTTACTGAAAGGAAAAGAAGAATGGATGAAGACCATGAAGAGTATTTTACAGGAGAAGAAGAATGACCTCAGTCAATAGTGGAAAACAGTTATAGGATCTTCAAGAAGAAAATAGATCTTTAGATGTTCATGTTCAAGAAGTAGCAGGATGTAACTTGCAAGAGGCACATTCTGCATCATGATTTGAAGAACTTGAAGCTGTACTGAAAGGAAAGGAAAAGGGAATGAGGACAGTAGAAGCTATGTTAAAAGAGACTGTGATCTTCTAACCGAAAGAAAGCTGCTATAGGAGGTGCAGATGCAAACAAATTATTTAAATCCTAGATAGAGGGACTTCAATGATAGAACTACCCACAGCCATTTCCTTTTCCCTTTTATGAAGAATAGTTACAATAACTGGTATCTAGAATGAAAGAAAGAGAGACATAACTGGTCTCCAAGATGAATTTTGGAGAAAAGAAAAGAAAAAAAAAAGAATCTTGGTGTATTAAAAATTCCAGGTAAAGGCAGGCCAGATAGCTTAGTGGTCTAAAGCACCTGCTTAGGCAGAGTGCAGGGACCAGGATTCAGTTCTCGGCATACCATGCCAGCCCAGCCCCTGGGGCGAGGGTTAGACAGTGATTGAGACTGGGTATGGTGGTGCACACCTGTAACCCCAGCACTTGGGAGGGTGAAAACAGGAGAATCTATAAGTCTGATCTGTGGAGTAAGACCCTGTAGACGAGTGGTTCTCAACCCGTGGGTCGTGACCCCGGCGGGGGTCGGACGATCAAAACACAGGTTCGCCTAAAACCATTCCAAATCATAACTGTAGCAAAATTACAGTTTTGAAGTAGCCACCAAAATTATTTTTTGGTTTGGGGCCACCACAACATGAGGAACTGTATTGCAGGGTCATGGCATTAGAAAGGTTGAGAACCACTGCATGTAGACCTTGTACTAAATACATTTTAAAAATTGCAGGTAGACAGTTCTGTATATATGATATTAAATTTTTCTTAGGACCAAAGAACCCCTCTTATTATAAGACTATTGATTCTCTTTTTATTTTTTATTTTTATTTATTTATTTATTTATTTTTGTCTTTTTGAGACAGGGTCTCACTGTGCAGTTCAGGCTGGCCTTGAGCTCACTTTTGTAGCCCAGGCTGGTCTTGAACTTGCACCGATCCTCCTGCCTCAGCCTCCCAAGTGCTGGGATTACAGGCGTGCGCCACCACACCCGGCTGATTCTCTTTTTAAACAGATCTAAAAGACTAGGCAGGAAGGAGTATAATCTTTTTCCTTCTTAGCGGTCCTTTTAAGGAGCTGCAAGTCTTTCCAGACTTAACTTGCCTCATAGCAGCAGGGCCTGTTTAGCTGCTGTGACCAGTATTTTCAAGTGCTCACCAAGATCTATATCCCAATTGCTTATTCATCAGAACTCCTGTTAAAGAAGCACTTTGGAAACATTTAGTGAAGCCTGCTCGTGAGGGTATTCTGTGTTATCTTTGCTAACTTTTAGTGGGGCCTCTTTTCTTTCTTCCTTTGTTATGACCCTCATGTGTTCATTCATTCATGAATGGACACTGGACTCTCTTTACATAACAAACATTACATTGGATTCTGGAGAGAGGGATCCGCAGGTATTTTCCTCATCCTCTCAAACCTATGCCACATATCAGTTTTTGCAAGGTCACTTTGTAAGATTGGTTCTTTGCTAATTGTAGCATCAGGGCATATGCTCATCACTTGAATTTTTACTTTTTAATTCTTAGCTTTAAATAATTGTTTCCTAAATTCTGTTAGAATTTAAATAAATCCCAGGTGAAAATCATCCTGCTTAGATTGTCTTTAACCACCCGATGGTAGATATAGTACGTGAGTATGAGAGTTTATCTTTCACTTTTCAAGTGTCTGCTATTTTAAAATGAAATTTAAAACTTATTAGGAACCTTATACTAATAACCAGGTTTCTAATCCTGTTGAATTATTGCACTTAAGAATAGATATAGAAAGGAAAAATTGTATTTAGGTTACAAGTCACACTCCTCCCTCTGACAGAACTCTGTTAAAACCCTCTCATGGAGGTATGTACTTTCCTTTCTCCTAAGAGTGTTGTTTGACAAAGGACTAAGGCATCAACTTTAAACCCATAGCATTGTCAGTGGGGAAATTATTACAAGGTTCCAGAATTGAAAGTATGGCTGCAACTTATGTTTATTCATTTACCTAGGTCAAAGGAGAAGAAACTGTTAAGAAAGCAGTATTGTAAGAAGCCAGGGGAGTTGATTTATTTATTTGAGCCAGAAATAAATTTTAGGAAAATAGAGTTTAAAAAAATTTGTCTTAGATAATACTTTTCAGAAACAACAAGAATGAGTGTTTTGATTCTTTCTTGTTTCATCTTTTTCCTTTTCTTCTCAAATTTGGTGGCCTAAAACAACCACTATTTTACTATTCCTGTTAATTTGCTAGGCTGACTGTGTTCAGCAGGATGGTTCTTCTGTTCCACATAACATCACTGTTACTGAAGCTCTGTGGGAACTCAAGTGGGCCAAGGCATCAAATGGCATGCCTACATAGTGGACAACTACTGATGGCTCAGTGGTCAACTTTGATTCTTTAGTGACTTCTTAGGCTGTTCTTGTGGTTGTGGAGGCATCTCCACATCATGGTGGCTCAATTTCAAAAAGAAGGATGTGGAAGGTGTTAAATTCTTTAAAACCTTGTCTAGTACATGGTGAAACTTCACTTCTGCTATACTTCATTGGCTGAAGCAGTTACAAGGCCAACATATTCAAGGGAATGGGAAGACAGACTCTTTCTCAGCTGAGGTACTGACTGAGAAGTTGTGGTTATTTCTAATTTATTATAGTATATCTGTGTGTAACTGGTGTAAAAGTTGAAGCTTGAAAAAATAGAAGAGCTTATAATGACCAAGTATTTGAGCATAAGTTGTTTTCCGAGAGCCTGAAATGTAAGGAAAGAAATTTGGAGTGTGGTGGTCACATTTAGGTAGGCTCAAGGGAAGGTAAGACTTAGGTCAGTGGTTCTTACACTTGAATGTTCATCAGAATGACCAGGAGTGTTTTTTTTTTTTTTTTTGTCTTTTTGAGACAGGGTCTCGCTATGCAGTTGAGGCTGGCCTTGAGCTCACTTTTGTAGCCCAGGCTGGTCTCGAACTCACACCAATCCTCCTACCTCAGCCTCCCGAGTGCTGGGATTACAGGCGTGCGCCACCACGCCCGGCTAGGAGTGTTTGTTAAAAAGAAGACATTTCTAGGACCAGCGTCCAGCATTTCTGATTCAGCAGGCCATGAGTGAGGCCTGGGTATTTACACTTTGAATAAATCCAGAATGACACTGATCCTACTGGCTTTGGAAACTGTACTTTGACACCTTCTGCTTTAGACTGGTGCAGGACTAAAAATGAGAATGTTTTTAAAAAGTGGAAAAGGGGAAATGTTTTCTTCTAATGGTGGTCATATTTTAAAGGACCACTTGAGACCATAATAAGTGACATAAGACATGCAAACTTAAATATCAAATATTTTATCTTGTGTGAAACACACAATACAACAGATAAAATAAAATGTAGATGATATAGAATTGGCACACATATTTTGCAATTGGGAAGAGGACCAAGAGATGGAGGGGACTGGGGAGGGAGGGTTAAAAAGAATTGAGATGTGTCACACTCACGTACTAACAGCCAAGGAGAAATGTGGTTAGCTTGTACTAAGTAAAAAGAAAAATTGAATTTTTTTAGGGTTTAGGTCATAACAAACACATTGACATGGCTGACTGGTGGTGCATCCATGTGCTTTCAATACTCTGGGGCACCCAGGCAGGAAGACCTCCAATTTGAAGTGGGCCTGAGATACATAGTGAGTTTGAGATCCAGCTGGATCCTAGAGAGACACTGTCTCAAAAAACTGAAACAACCAAATGAAAGCACCCCATAGGGCAGTGGTTCTCAACCTTTCTAATGCTGTGACCCCACAACACAGTTCCTCATGCGGCTGTGATCCCAAACCAAAACATAATTTTGGTGATTACTTCAAAACTGTAATTTTGCTGCAGTTATGATTCAGAATGGCTTTAGGTGACCCCTGTGTTTTGGTTGTTCGACCCTCGCTGGGGTCGCGACCCACAGGTTGAGAACCGCTGCCATAGGACATTAACATAGGGCCTCTATGCTTGTCAGGAGAAGAAGCCCTAGTGCTGTCTCATCAAATCCTGAAATGTCACTCGCTTAGGCTAGCAAAAGCTTACTCTGATTCCTGTAGCATTCAGAGGGAGTCAGGGGCTTTGCCCTCTACCTCACAATCCATGTTGCTGAGGCAAGGGAAGAAAGGAGGAGAGAGCGCAAGGCCCTCCAGTGCTCAGCTGCCTCTCCTTGGCAGGGAGATTCTTAAGTTCTCTCTGAGTCCTTGGTCGAAGGCAGTTGTATGACTCCAGTCAAAGCTTATAGAAAGCTGTGGGATGCAGGCAAACATGTGGGTGGGGAGTCCTGACTCTATCGCAGTACCAACTCATGATAGCGCCATAACTCTGTGACTAGGCACTGCTAGAATGAAAGCACTCATAAACCCTCAGAAATATATATATGTATTATGTATGTATGTATGTGTGTGTATACATATATGAAATAGTACATGTATATAACTGAAATAGTATATGTATATATATTACTGAAATAATGCTAAAATATACTGAATAATATTGAAATAATGATAAAATAATAATAAAAATACTAAAATTAATAATGAACAATAAATAATACTGAAATAAATAATTCTAAAATAATTATGTATACTATAATTATATAGCATGAATAATATGTAATTATTTCAGTATTATTGTTATTATTTTAAAATGTTTTTCTATGACTAATTTATATGTGTATATTAAAATTATTTTATGTATATATATATAATATATTTCTAATTTCTATATGGCATTAAGCCAGGTGCCAAACAACACTATCTCAAAATCTGCACTGTTTTTACACCATGTTACAAATAACTTGGCAAACCCTGTCATCAAATCATTTTAGTTATTCTGTTCAAGGTGATTGAAGAAGATACCATCTTTCTCTTTGCTGATCTTGCTAACCACACAATTTCTCACGTAACTGTTGGAGTGATTACTTCTGCTGCTGCCGTCTAGACTGCCAGTGCCAGTTGGTGACAGGGAGTTATCAGGTCTTTGAAACCATTTAGTGGACATTTTTGAAAACAAAGGCATAGAGTTGTTTTTATCTCCTCTACATAAATTCCACTGTCAGTGCTGTTAGAAGACGTGATAAAGAAATTTATCAGTGAGAAATAAAGATAGTTTTGGTTCCTTTCTTCATCAGATTCCATCTTCCTGATGTTGCCCTCTTTTGTCTGAAATTCTCTTTTTATGGGGCCTTCATAAACATTGGCACTTGAGAGCGCACTATTGATCAGACACAAACTCCATAGTCATGGGAAATGACTTTTTGGTTTTCTACTGCTCACAAGAAGCCATTATTTGACAGCTAAAACCTCAGGAACGTGATATACAGCCAGCTGCAGCCGTTTGGAGCCAGATTTCTATTTTAGCTTTGTCTCTTGAATTCTGCAGCTCTAGTCAACACCTTGATAATATGTTGAAACACTAGGATGATGAGGTGTTTCTGTGGAAACGTGTTTGACTGGTAGTGGTCACCTCACTTGGTAAGCTAAAATACTGTATGTCACGATTATTAGAAAGCTTTTGAGTTATGTACTTTGGTATCTTAACACTACAGTCTCAGTTTATATTTAGAATACTTGTTACAATTTATCACCAACATTTTTGGTAATATTCAAAGAGCCAGCTTCTTTAAATAAGCAACAGATCAGCGCTATTTTTCCCACTGAACAGATGAAGAAACTGGGACAATTTCATGACTAGCCTGACACGTCCTGGTGAGTCAGGGGGAGAATGAAGATTAAACTTCATTTTATGTGTTCAGACTGAAGCACCTTGTGTAACTCTGGTGTTACATCTGCCGAGGCAGGAATGCTCCTAGTTTAAAGGTTTGCCAGAACAACAGAATGATGTGTAATTATGGGATCTGGAGACAGTTTCTCTGACCCATCTTGGGTGCATGGCTGCAGTTCCTGGGCTGGGTGAAGAAATGCTTGGGCATAAATTGAAAACTTTCTGATAGAGCAGGAAGAGCAACAGGACAGAGTGGGAAGAACAGGACTGCAGGGTGACATGTGTGACCTTGGTCATTTCACCCACCCTCTCAAGATCTTCAGCATCTCCTTGTGAAGTATAAGGCACCATTGTGGACATTCCATTAGGTGCAAATTTCGAGGGCAGAATTCCTAGACTTTCATATTTGGGGTCTTGAAGAGTTCTTTATCAGTGAATTTTTATCTAAGATATGCATTCTTTTAAAGATTTATCTTTAAATGTCACTATTTCTTGAGACATGGTGTCCTGGCCTTGACTTGGCAGGTGGAAGCCATCTTTCTGTCTTCAGCTTTGCTAAAAAGATGGCAAAGAACTGGAAAAGGAAGTTTATCTTTGAGGAGCTGGGCGTACAGAACAGGCATAAACTTGTAAAGGAAGATTCTCCTCATAACCCTACCTCCCATTCTTCCCAAGGCTGGGAGCTGAACTCCAGGCCACCTCTTCCTGTCCCATAGTGCCTTATTGATGGACAGAAGAAATTTTGGCACTGGGAGGGAGTTTGCGTGACTATGTTGTGGCCACCCCCATCCTTGTACATTTGTTTGGTCGGTCTTGGAATGAGTCTGGGGGAATTTGCTTTCTCAGCTTCTTGCTCTCTTCCTACTCTTGCAAATGAGCAGAGCACAGAGTTGGTCTCCTCGTCTTGCAGTAGTGCTGTTCAATTTTCTCTCTGCCTGGTCCTGCAGAGGGGAGCTTGGTGAGCCTCACCAAGGGCAAAGTCTGAGGGTTAGACTCTCTTGGACGGGTTTGCTCTGCAGAGGTCCAGGTTTATTTCTGAATATCACTGACCTGGCAGCCAGTTTCACATTCTGCAAAAATTCTCTAAGAGAATGTGTCAGCAGAACCCGCACTGCATGTCTAGACAAAGAATTGATATTAGCATCAACAGCCAGCTTCCAATCTGCTAACTCTTGTGTAAGCATTGCCGTCTGGGCCTGAGGCAGTTTTGAGCTTTAAATGAAAACCTTAGCTCTAAGATTTACTTAGGTCTTTCAAGATATTATTGCAAGAGGAGGACTCTTAAGCTACCCTATTTCAACATTAGGTACTTTATTGATAAATATGTAAGTTCTCATCTTTTCCCCCTTTTCTCCAGTTAAGTGGTGGCTGTGTTGTTATCATCTTTATTCTGTTACACATTCCAAGAAATAGCTACTAAAAGCCTTCTGGAAGCCTCGGCAGGGCATTTTGCTAGACTCTGTTGAGACGCTGGTGCATAGAGGGCACTGCCTCCTGGAGTGTAGAGCTGGAAAGGGAAGACTGACCACAAACAAGAGTAACAGGATCTTTCTGTCTCAGTTTCGGCTGAGGCATCAGAGAACAAAGCAGTAGGTGTCGAGTTCCTTGGCTTTCTAAATTGAGATGCCAGTTGACTACCTCTGGAAGACTGACAGACGTGGTACTCCAGAACTAGTTCTGCCTGTCTGAGCCCATCACTTCCCTCCAAGGCATTGACATGAAAGCTTGGTGTTCTTGGACGCTTGAGCACTGGTAAGGAGGACTTCCTAAGGAAAGTTGTCATTGTGCTATGTGGTCCCTCTCAGCCCACATAGAGGGGGTGTGTGTTCCCTGCACTCAAACTCACCAGAGGAGGTGTCTAGGGAATGCCTCAGAGTGAGAAGTGCCCTGTGTTTCTTGGAACTTGGGGGGTCGTAGGGACTAATAGCTGTGGCATCAAAGGCAGCGGTGGGCCAGCATGGAGAGGAAGGTAATGTATCGGGAGTTCTGGGACTTTCAGGCTAGGCAGGAATTGATGCTCAGGTAGGAGAAGACTGGGTCACTTGCGAAGGAGGGGTCAAAACAGACCAGGCCATTGCCAAGCAGGAACATATGGAAGAGTGAGGTGACTCTGAAAAAGAGATGGGCCTGGAATGCAGTGGCAGAGTGAGAGGGCAGAAGAGACTCCACTGGGATCTGCATCCACAAAAAAGATGGGGTAGATGGACTGGGAGAAAAGCCAGGGTGCACCACTTCCTGAGAAGCATCCAAGCCTGGTGTGGATCTGTGCAGGGAGAGAGGAGAAAATCAGTTTAACTTGGGTTTGGAGTTTTGACATTAAAATCACCCAAGAAAATTATGACCTCAAAGTCATTGATGCGGGGGCCTGGCGGGATGGCTCAGTGGTCTAAAGCGCCTGCTTGGGAAAGCTTGGGCGGCTTGAAGGACCATGGTTCGATCCCGGGCACCACATGCTGCGCCAGCCCTGCCCTCAGGGTGGGCTGAGCCGGCCATAAAAATGAGTGAATAAACAAACAAAGGTTCTGAAATAAGAAAAA
>PVJA010043087.1:0-16951 GCA_004027025.1 Myocastor coypus | reverse complement strand
TTTTTTTTTTTTTTTTTTTTTTTTTTTTTTTTTTTTTTTTTTTTTTCTGTAACTGATTCTTACAGTTAAAAGTTGCAGTCAAAAGACCAGAACTACATAGCTCTTCCCACTAGTGTGGTTAAATTTTTACGTTAGTGTTTAAATAAATCAGCTTATGGTACAGTACTCTGGGACATCTCTCCTTGCTGGGACAAATACCCAACACTAAAATTAGGGAAGGAAAGGTTTATTTAGCTCAATTACTGGACGTTTCAGTTCATATTCAGCTGGCTCCAAGGCAGAGAGGCACATGGCAGAAAAAAACCTTTCATGGTGGCAGGCAAAGAGCAAGAACGAAGGGAGAGAGCGCAGCAGCTCCAGTAACTAACTTCTCTTCCTCCCTTACACTGAAATGCAAATCACCTGCCCCAGGAGAGATGCAGCACCCACATCCACAATAAACAATCACAAATTCCAGAAGCCACCCTGTGACTGAATGAGGCTTCGGAGGGACACCTATGCACAAACCATAGCAGACGTCAACTCCTTTTTTTAGATCTCCCCAAATTTTCAAGGATTGTGTTCTCCTTGCACTGACTCTGCAGCTTGCTTTCAGTGGCTTGGAGTCCAAACGCTCCGCTCCTCTCCCAGCACCACTAGCACCTGTGGCAATTCGCTTATTCCCTCTGTAGGATGCTTACAGAACTTGTCGCCCTGGACAGGCCTGGGCTGAATTTGCTTGTTTTGTTTGTGTTGGGAGAGAGGACATTTAAAGGGAATTACAGGGGCTGGGGAAGATAGCTACACTGCACAAGTGCCTGCCTGGCAAGTACAATGTCATCAGTTCAAAGCCTGGTCCCACAAAAAAAAAAAAAAAAACAAGTAAATAAATAAAGTGAATTACAATGGAACACAAAATGTACTTTGGTTAGAATCAAATGCTTTCGTAAGCATCCTAAATATCCATCAGCTAATCATCTAAATAAGAGGTTTCTCAATTACCATCTTTTAGTCTCTCTTCTTGAGCTTCTCTGTCCTGTTTAATATACTTCTCACTCATTGTAGCTGTAAACCTCAATTTCCAAATTTATATTGCTTTTGCTCCTGTAGAGTAATTCGACTCATTGTTTTCCCTTTTCCCCTCCTGATTATATTCTATACAAGTTCATTTCCCACAAGTAAAGGACTTAAGTGGGCTCTTCCACCCACATTATGTCACTGTCCTCACACACAAAACAGCTATAGGCAATTCTTCCTTTAAAAGCATTTGCTCTTTGTTTTTACCACATTCATACACATGATAAAGTTATCCTGGCTCTTTCATTCCCCAGTAGAAAATCATTCTGTGACTTTGACAAAAAAAAAAAAACAGAAATATGGCCTTATTCCTAATCTGCTTAGTCTTTACTCCATAGACAACAGGGTTAAGTGCAGGTGGGATGACAATGCAGAAGTAGGCAAATATGACACAAAAGTGAGAGTGACATTGTGTCCACAGTGATGAGCAAGGTTGGAGTAAAAGGCAGGTGTATGAAATGTCAAGATCACACAGACATGAGGACCACAATCACCCAATACCCACTGGAATGCATCCCAAGAGGGCAGGCAAATGACGGTACAGAGAATTAGGGCACAGGAGCCGCGGTGGGATCATGTCTGAAATGACATCATGATGGGAACACAAAAGCCATGCCAGACATTGACGGAGGTAGCAGCAGAGGCAAGGCTGGCAACACCCGAGTGCTCACAGCAGGTGTGGGGCAAGACGCATACTCTGCAGAAGGGAAGGCTCTCAGCAAGAACACATTTGGTAATGTTGCAGACAGCCAAGTTAGATAGCAATATTATAGGCAGTCAGACAGGGCTAGGCCCTTAAAGGAGATAATGCAGAAAGAAAGATATCTAGCAACTATGGGAAGGACGGATGCTCCCGCTGTGGGCCAGACCTAAAGATCAAAGATCAATCAAATGCTGACCTCCTTAAAGATTCACATCCGAGATTGATCATTACCCTGAGGGAGCCAGAAAAATCATTAATCCAAGTACTACCAGACGGCTACCTGATAAAAGTTCTGTTCTGCATTCACTCCCGCTTGCTACATGATTCACTTTCCCATTTGGTCCTGGACGTAATCAATTTTACCTGAGCAATGGTGCTTGTGACTTCATTGATTGACCATAGCTTTGTCCCACCTCATGTCCACCTAAGTGAGTCCCCATTTCCTCTACCTTAGCCCTGCGTGATTTTGCCCTATAAAAATAACATGGAAGAGGCAGCTTCCTGGGCAACCTACTCCGGCCCCCCTTCTGTCCCTCTCAGACAGAAGCTTTCTTTCCAATAAATATTCTACTTTCAAGCTCTGTTTGTTCCTAAAATTCATTCTTTGGTTTTAGAGAACATGAATTCGTCCCAGGCATCTTTCAGGTTGGGAGATTATTTTTACACTGCATCAGCAGGATCATCCAGAAGCTGCAAAAGTAGAAGCCCATAGCAATCTTGATGATGGTCTTGGGAATCAAAATAGTGGTATATCCCAAAGGGGAACAAATGACGACATAGGAATCAATGTTATGGCCACGAGAGTAGCTAAATCCAGGACAAGCTACAGTGGAGGAGGAACATTTGTGTCAGGCACCCTGGAAACCTGACTTTTTTTTTTTTTTGCGGGACCAGGGTTCAAACTCAGGACCTTCCACTTGCCAGGCAGGCACTTTGGCCACAGAGCTATCTCTCTGGCCCCTTTATTTATTTATTTATATTTTTTAGAGAGATCTTTTTTTTATTATTATTATGGCTGGCTCAGCCTGCCCTGGGGGTGGGGCTGATGCACTATGTGGTGCCAGAGATCGAACTGCAGTCCCTGTGGTTGCCTAAGCTTTCCTAAGCAGGAGCTTTAGACTGCTGAACTATCTCGTTGACCCCATTTTTATTTATTTATTATGGAAGGAGAGATCAAATTCAGGACCTTGCACTTGCCTGGCAGGTACTTATGCCACTTAGCTGTCTCCCTGGACCTAACCTGACTTCCTGGGCCCGTAGCAAGAAGATACTGAGTGTTCAGCACACCCGCTGTGGACAGACTGAGCTCAGTCACAGCCCATGTGGGTGGAAAGAAGAACCTAAGATCATGGAGGCGATGCTCCACTTCAGTGAGCAGGGAAGGAAGCAGGGCTGCTGGCAGCTATAAGGCACTTGCACACAAGGGAGCCAACCCCAATCCACATACGGAGCTGCTCCAGCCAAGGCTCCCCACTACAGTAAAGGGTCCAGGAGGTAACTACTCACATAGAAAATGATCATGGCAGACAAGAATAGAGCAAGCCTCAGGGCCTGTCCACAGAGAATAATAAAGATATTTAGGTCCATTGATTTATATTTATCAACCAGTTACCATCACTGACTCCTAAAGATAGAGAGACCAAGCTGAGAATGGTGGCGTATGTCTATAATTCCAGCAATTGGGAGGCTGAAGCAGAAAGACTGGTGTGAGTTCGAGACCAGCCTGGGCTACAAAAGTGAGCTCAAGGCCAGCCTGAACTGCATAGTGAGACCCTGCCTCAAAAACACACACACACACACAAAAAAAAAAAAAAAAAAAGAGAGAGAGAGAGACTGCATAATTTATTATCCAAGTGAATCCCTTTGAAGTTGTCTTAGTTACTTTTCTCTCGTTGCTGGAACAAATACCTGATACTCAAAATGAAGGAAGGAAAGGTTTATTTAGCTCACGGTTACTGGAGGTTTCAGTCCATGTTCGGCTGGCCCAAGGCTGAGTGGAGCAAGACAAAGAGCATCCAGTTCATGGCGGCGGAACAGCAACAAAATGGTGGCAGAGGCAGCCAATCAATCAGGGCAGCACAGCAGCAGCAACAGCTTAAGTCTGTCTCTGTGTCTCTCTTTATATTACATCCAGGCTCTCCACCTTAGCCCCCACCTTAGGCTGCACCCATAATCCCAGAAGTACTTCGACCCATAATCCCATCAGTACTAAAACCCATAATCCAAGGGATCATGGATCAAGTCTCAAACTCTAGAAATCCCAGCCCAATGACTACATGAGGCTTTGGGGGGACAACTAGACATAAACCATAACAGAAGTATAGAAAGTTAACCCTAATAACGACGACAGCAGTATGTGTAAATCAAAATTGTCCAGAATGCATCAAGATGAACAGCATTTGCTGGGGAGGTAACTCACAGTCTAAGCACTTTCCTTGCAAGTGCAAGGGCCTGAGTTAGATCCCCAGTACCACACGCAGGCCCCAAAACCAGGCATGGTGTGCACACATGTAATCTCAGTGCTGGGTACACTGAGACAGCAGGATCTCTTTGAATCCAAGCTGCATAGTGAGAACATGTACCAAATAATAATTTAAAAAATTTAAAAGATTCACAGCTTTTTCTATTTGGAGAAGTACTTTTTGCTTCTGGTCATAGAAACATAACTCTTCCAAGAAACACTCCAAACTGGCTACATTCTTTATTAAACACTGTGTCTAACACAAATTAAATTGTAGGATGTACTTTTTCATGTGTTAGTGAACTGCAGCTTATAAACTGTATGGACATTGTTAAAGATATTTTCTACACTGTTGTACTATATTGATTTCTACCCCCAAGACAACTACTTGCTCCAAGAAAAAGAAAACGAAAGAAGGAAAAAAATAAGGGAGAGGGTCCGGTGAGATGGTTCAGCATTCTAAAGCACCTGCTTAGGAAAGCTTAGGCAACCACAGGGACTGTGGTTCAATTCCCAGCACCACATACTACACCAGCTCCACCCCAAGGGCAGGCTGAGCTGGCCAAAAATTAAAAAAGAAAAAATAAAGGAGAGAGGAAGGGAGGGAAGGAGGAAGGGGGAGAAATTTAGACATTTAGAAAGAAAGAAAGAAAGAAAGAAAGAAAGAAAGAAAGAAAGAAAGAAAGAAAGAAAGGAAGGAAGAAAGGAAGGAAGAAAGAAAGAAAAAGGGAAAGAAAGAAAAGGGAAGGAAAGGGAAGGGGAAAATTCTCCAGCATAGTATAGAGTATATAATATCCTAATACTATCCATACTTAGGACTTAGTAACACCATCAATTAAGATTTCTATTTGTTTTTTGTGTTTGTTTTGTTCTGTTCTGTTTTGTGAACCAGGGATTGAACTCGGGCCCTTGAGCTTGCCAGTCAAGTTCTTAGTCTACTGAGCTATCTCCTCAGCCCTAAGATTTCTATATTTTTTGTGGTACCAGGGATTGAACCAAGGACCCTACACTTGCCAGGCCTAAGATTTTTATTTGAAAAAGGGCTGTTTCCTTGTGAACACAGTTTGTTTTAGGTAGATGCATAGCTCTATCTAAGCATACAGAGGGGACTGGGGAAATAGCTCAGCAGAGTAAGCACTTGCCTGGCAAGTGCAAGGGCCTGAGTTCAATCTCCAGTCCTGCAAAAAAAAAAAAAAAAAGCACACAGAGACATAATACTGAAACTCTCAGGCATATTCTGATGTGGGCGCTGATCTGTATTTATAATTTGTAGTACATTTTGCCATCACCCACACAGAATCTCACACCATTCCAATCCAACACACACACACACACACACACACACACACACACACACACACACACACGCACGCGCGCACAAAATAAAATGTGCCTGACAGTTTTGTCACTGCCACAGGCTTTGCAAATTCTTGCAAACTTTCTCTGAGAATTTGTCTCTTAAAAACTAGTTTTGAAAAAAAAAGAACTAGTTTTGTGTCTTCTCCTTTCTCCAGTAATGCCTCTTTCCACTCCTCGACTGCTCTTATGTGGAGCATCACTGATACTCTTCAAGGAACCAACCACAACCCACACCAGACAGCTGGGAACTCCAGCGACATAGCCAGGATGAGGCCCATGATGGCCATACACTCACATTACTAACTTGAAACTCACATTCTGCCTTATCCCTGCCCTGACTTGTATGTCATTCTTAGGCCCAGCTCAAATACCATCCAGCTCCCAGACTAAGGCTAAGTTCATCTTATTTTCTGTGTTAAGCAGAAGAGAAATCGAATTCCATTTCTCTATGTGACTCTTCCCTGTGTATAAATAAAACCACCCTTCTCGGAGCAACCCAAGCCCTCCATTACGGTGTCTCCACTTGTCACACTGTCTAAGAACACAGTCCAGACTTCAGAGTGTGGGCCACTGTCCATCTGCTGTGGACCATCTGGTTTAGCCTCTTCCATCTCCTTTACTTGACCACCTTCATCTTAGTTCTCTGATGCACACTGCATACACTAGAGACCTGGTTAGCTTGCCCAGCTTTCACTCTGAAAAGCCATCCTCTGTGTTGTCCGCATACACAAACAGTGCGATCTAAGCAAACTTGGATCTCCCAGTTTGTCTAAGGTCATCCCACGCATACTGGACCAAGGACTTCACTAGCTTTTATACTTCTATGCTCTCAAATATAAGATATATTTATTCACTTCAAAGGCAATCAGAAGCATGCATAGCTCACAAACAGAAAGTTATTTCTCAAATATGTTGTCCTACAACCAAATTCACACTATGCAACAATCAAAAAGATAAGTTGTTATGGTTTGTGTATAGGTGTCCCTCCCAAAAGCCTCAGGAAGTCTTGGGGCAGCTTCTGGAATTTGTGATTATCGCAAGTGTAGGTGTTGCCCCTCCCCTGGGCAGGTAATTTGTGTTTCAATGTAAGAAAGCTTGAGCTGTTGCTACTGCTCCCTTCCCTCTCTCCCTCTTTGCCAACCACCATGAAAGGTTGCTCTCTGCCATGTGCCTTTCTGTCTGGAAGCCAGTTGAATATGGACTGAAACCTCCAGTAACTGTGAGCTAAATAAAGCTTTCCTTCCCTTATTTTGAGTGTTGGGTTTTGTCCCAGTAGGGAGAGAAGAGTAAGTAAGACAATAGTCTTTTCTTTTCTCCAACAAGTCAATGCCATTAAAGGATGAGAAACCTCAGATGAGAAAAATATATTTCTAGAGGCTGGAGAGATAGCTCAGTAGAATAAGCGCTTGCCTGGCAAACACAAGGGCCTGAGTTCAATTCCGGGTTCTGCAAAAAAATAATCATATATAATGTGAGTCTTGGTTAGATTCTGTTTAAATAAGCTAAGTATAGAATATAACTGATAATAAATAAATAAATAAGTAAATAAATAAATAAATAAATAGAAAAATATTTAGGGGCCCAGCGGGATGGCTCAGTGGTCTAAAGCACCTGCTTGGGAAAGCTTGGGCGGCTTCAGGGACCACAGTTCGATCCCCGGCACCGCATGCTGCGCCAGCCCTGCCCTCGGGGCGGGCTGAACCGGCCATAAAAATGAGTGAATAAACAAACAAAGGTTCTGAAACAAGAAAATAAATAAATAAATAAATAGAACATAACTGATAATTAGAAATCATGGTGGAGGGCTGGTGAAATAGCTCAGTACAATAAGAGCCTGCTTGGAAGCACAGGGTCTTGAGTTCAACCCCCAGTACCAAAGAAAGAAAGAAAGAAAGAAAGAAAGAAAGAAAGAAAGAAATCGTACTGGATTAACTAATGGTCAGTTTGTAACACCCAGATGAGCTAAGTCAGTGTGGGACTGAGTGTAGAAGGCCCACCTGAGGATTGTCTTGGGTTGGCTTTTTTTTTCGTTGTTATTGTTGTTGTTATTGTTGTTTTTGTGGGACCAGAGTTCAAACTCACAACCTTACACTTGCCAGGCAGGCACTTGTGCCATAGAGCTACCTCCCCACTCCCTGAGGATTGCTGACAACAGCCTAACAAGAGAACTGGAAGGGAAGACAATGTGCTGTTGATTCTCCTAGAGAAGCTTGTGAAGCTGGTGTTCCTGATATGATCTTAGCTGTTTAGCTGTTATCAGAGGACCTCAGGGTCTTGGTCTTGCTGCGGATGGGTGCAGTCCTTCTCAGAGGCACTCTGGTCCTTACTTTGAGTGAGTGAGTGATTGACTGACTGATTGATTGATTGATTTGGTAGTGTCTTGCTATGCAGCTTGGACTCATAGAAATCCTCCTGTCTCAGCTGCCCCAGGGCTAGGATTACAAGTGTCTGCCACCACACTCAGTTTCAGTGGCCAGCATGGCATGTCCAAGATTCCAGGGCCAGCATGACATGCGGTATCAGGGACTGAACCCAGGTCCCTGTGTTTGCCAGGCAGGTGCTTAGACCACCGAACTATCTCCCCAGCACTGGTCTTACTTTGAGCATCCCTTCCTCCATTGCAGATTCCTCAGCCTACTGGCAGAGATCCTTCATCTTGCTGACACAGACTTCCTAGCTTTCACTGTTGATTGGAACTTCCTAACCCCACTCCTTGAAATAGACTGGCATGAGATTTGCATGAGACATTTCCAGGCCGCCAGTTGGATTTATGTAGGACATTGACATGGGATCCAGGGCCTCAGCGCAATTCTTTGGGTCTCTAGTATGTGGAGAGATCTCCTAAACTCTTTTGCATTTGACACTTTAGGTGAATATTATAAAATAATCCTCTAAATTATGTGTCCTGTATTATGGCTCTTATTTGCAAACCCCTGACCACAACAGAAATTTTTTTTTGTTTTAATTGACAAGTGATTTTGATATATTTATGGTAAAATACATTTTGTACATATTTATAATAGAAATGATTATATCAAACAGTAACAAATCTGTCATCTCAAATATTGCTTTTGTTTCTAAATCCAATTGTGTTAGCAAGTTTGAAATATAAAATGCATTGCTATTCATTATGATCACCATCCTGTTTCACAAATCAGTGAAATTTATTCATCTTATCTAACATAACCATTTGATCACCCACAGTTCCTTTCCCCAGTCAGCCCTTTTCCCTAGTCTCTGATCATTATTCAGCTTTAAAATGAGAAAAACTGGGGCCCAGCGGGATGGCTCAGTGGTCTAAAGCACCTGCTTGGGAAAGCTCCGGCAGCTTCAGGGACCACGGTTCAATCCCTGGCACCACATGCTGGGCCAGCCCTGCCCTCGGGGCAGGATAGCCCAGCCATAAAAATGAGTGAATAAACAAAGGTTCTGAAACAAGAAAAAAAAATAAATAAATAAAATTTAAAAAAAAATAAAACACCTGCTTGGGGAAGCTTGGGCGGCTTCAGGGACCACGGTTCGATCCCCAGCACCACACGCTGCGCCAGCCCTGCCCTCGGGGTGGGCTGAGCCAGCCATAAAAATGAGTGAATAAAATGGGAAAAACTCTGTCACTTGTAGCAAAATGGATAAAACTGGATAATACTACGTTCAATGAAATAAGACAGGCACAGACAAATGCTACATTATCTCATATAGTAAGTCCAATACAGTAAGTTATATAGTAAGTCTTAATCGGTAGAAGGGAGTAACTAAGGAAACTTAAATATGAACTAGCTATTAAATGTATAAAATTTGTGTTCATTTTATTAGATGTAATTATAGTATATTAGACACACACACACACATACACAGATTCAGAGTATATACTCTGAAGCCATTCCTCAATTTACTAGCTATGTAAATTTAGCAAGCTTTGGGTCTGGGGAGACAGCTCCATGCACAAGGGCCTGCCTAGCAAGTGCAAGGTTGTGAGTCTGAACTCCAATCCCGCCAAAAAAAAAAAAAAAAAATTGGCAAGCTTTATAAACTATGTGATCCTTAGATTTCTCAGTTTTATTTATTTTTTTTTAAGAATTTTTTTTCTTTTTTCAGAACTTTTGTTTATTTATTTATTTTCATGGCTGGCTCAGCCTGCCCTGAGGGCAGGGCTGGCACAGCATGTGGTGCCGGGGATCGAACCGCGGTCCCTGAAGCCGCCCCAGCTTCCCCAAGCAGGCACTTTAGACCACTGAACCATCCCGCCAGGCCCAGATTTCTCAGTTTTAAAAGGTGCTAATATCTCTGATTTTTAGAGGTACTTTCATGACAATATGATATACCCTCCCCAAAAAACACTTCCTTAGTGCAAGACATGGAACATAAGGGTGCACGCAACAAACTTTTCTTTTTTTTTAAAGAATTTTTTATTTTATTTATTTATTTATTTATTCTTGTTTCAGAACCTTTGTTTATTTATTCACTCATTTTTATGGCCGGCTCAGCCCGCCCCGAGGGCAGGGCTGGCACAGCACGTGGTGCCCGGGATTGAACCATGGTCCCTGAAGCCGCCCATGCTTTCCCAAGCAGGAACTTTAGACCACTGAGCCATCCCGCCGGGCCCTAACAAACTTTTCTTATTTTAACATTATATTTAATATCATTATATTGTCATGAGCAGTAAGAGCACACAGTGAAGAAGAGGAAAGAAACACAACGCATGTAAACCGACAAGGAAACTCCTCAGCATCTGCATGTACCAGCACACTTCACTCTGTTCCTAAGGTTCCTAAGGTTAGGAACATGTCCCTTGGCACATGCTCAACACAGAATTCCCTAAACAACACTAACCATGGTCATACCTAACCTAGTCGTATAATTATTCCCCTGTTCTATCCTTTTGGCACCCACGTAAAGGAGCACGAGTTGTACTCCTCGAGAGCAAGAGCTCAGTGTATAACTGGGAGTTGCTTAGGGAAACGTTTGAGTGCCCAGTTCATGGCTCCAAGGAAATGAAGCCTTGGGCTTTTTGTTCACTCCATCTTTTCCAGTCAAACCCCTTCAAGCAGCCAATGCTCCTCTAGTCTTGGAGATCAAGTAAAGTGAAAGAAGAAAATCCACCAGAGGGGCAAACATATTAACCAGGAAAATGGTGAAGATGCAAGGACTGACAAAGAGGTTGCTTCCCTCTGATCACTATTTAACTCGGGAAAGACGTAGGCAATAAGAGCCTAAGGAACAAGGACGCCCTCTTATGTCACCTTCAGGGAAAGATGAGGAAGTTTCTATTAAAAATGGTTTGGGGGGCTGGGGAGATAGCTCCATGGCACAAGTGCCTGCCTGGCAAGGTCACTTGTGCAAGGTCATGAGTTTGAACCCTGGTCCTGCCAAAAAGAAAGTGGTTCGGTTCGGTTCGGTTCGGTCGGGTTCTGTTTTGTCTTGTTTTGTTGTTTTTCCACTTGACTTTGCATGAGAGCTGACATGCATATGGATGGAAGGCCATGAATATATGTTTATCATCTCTCCTACATTTCAAAATCATATATAGAGACTGGGGAGATAGCTCCATGACACAAGTGCCTGCCTGGCAAGTGCAAGGTCATGAGTTTGAGCCCCTGTCCCGGAAAAAAAAAAAATCATGCATGACTCATCAGATAGAAGATTTGTTTTTGTTTTTAATGTATGTGGTTATCACAGGGCCTTACTACACAGTGATCCTGTTTTTCAGCTTCCCCAGCACTGGAATTATAGGCATATGCCACTATGCCCAGACTCTGTGGCTGTCTCATACCACCCTGGAAGTTGGGCTGGTATGCATGTGTACCAGGGATCAAAGCACAGTCCCTACGCTTACCTAAGCTTGCCTAAGCAGGCACTTTAGTCTGCTGGGCTATCTTGCCAGTCCCAGATAAAAGATTCTGAACAAGCTACTTAATCTCCAAAGAAAGGTGATGATATTGGCGGCTATCACTCAAGACTCAATAGGAAGTGCCAAATTAAGTAAAGCAGTACATGTAGAAACAGTAGCAAACTCATAGTGTAAAATAGTAACATAAGGTACTTACTAAAATGAGATTCTATAGCCCATTTCAAATTATTCTAATACTATTTTCAGAGTAGAGGCCCTAAAATCTGTATTTATAAGCTTTGCAGAAGCATCACATACATTTTATCTTTCACTGGAGCACTGGACTACAGGTGGATTTCTACACGCAGAAATACTGTAAAGCATGAAAGTCCTCTGGAATGCACTCTGCGGGGAGGATGTGGAATGAGTCCCAGCCACTACTTCTGAAGGAGGACCCAAGAATGCTCATGTTTCCTTCTTGAAACGCTTTGTCTTCAAACTTCCTGTCTCTAGCTGTACCAACTGCTCCCTGAACTTGCTCTTCTTTCAAGGCTCCTCCACTCATTGTCTCAAGAGTTTTCTGCTTTTCCGTTTTTTTCCCTAAGTTATACTGCTACTTTCAGTATCTCCTAAGTCTACCACTTTGCCTAAATTATTCTAATTATACCAAAGATCATAGTACCCCCATTTTTTTTTCTTGTTTCAGAACTTTTGTTTGTTTGTTTATTTATTTTTATGGCCAGCTCAGCCTGCCCTGAGGGCAGGGCTGGCGCAGCATGTGGTGCCCGGGATCGAACTGCGGTCCCTGCAGCCGCCTAAGCTTTCCTAAGCAGGCGCTGTAGACCACTGAGCCATCCTGCCGGGGCCCCAGTACCCCCATTTTTTTCTTTCTCAATGCATAGTTTGTACTATAGACAGGAGTTCTTTCTGAAGTACACATCTGATTATAAATTTTCTTGGCTTAGCTCACAGCCTTAACATATGCTATTTCCTCTACTTCCGTTGGGGTCTTCGCATGATTATCAATTTTTTTATTAGGGATTAAGCTAAAACTGAAACTGGGGACAACTCACTTGGGCCCCCCTTCTGTCCTTCTCTCCAACATAAGCATTCTTTCCCCCAATAAATATATTCTACTCTTTTTTTTTTTTTTTTTTTTTTTTTTTTTTTTTTTTTTTTTTTTTTTTTTTTTTTGTCTTTTTGAGACAGGGTCTCGCTATGCAGTTGAGGCTGGACCTGAGCTCACTTTTGTAGCCCAGGCTGGTCTCGAACTCTCACCAATCCTCCTGCCTCAGCCTCCCGAGTGCTGGGATTACAGGCATGAGCCACCACGCCCGGCTGTAATATATTCTACTCTTTAAAAAAGTAAATAAAAAATAAAACTGAAACTTAATTATGAATTTTTCAGTAGCAAAACCAATGTAAGTAAATAATACATATCTCTATGGAAGACTATAGAATCTGCTGGTATTGAAAGGAATTTCTGGTGATGCAAATTTCTGTTTTTATGTAAGAATCTCTTTATATCAGAGTCCTAAGAGCAAAGTCAATTTCCTCGAGTTTAGTGAATCCAGTGTTTCTGGTCAAGTTATGTCTGCAGAGCTATTGAAGATAACTCTAAAAGTTGGGCTCTAAAATTGCTGTTTTGCAGTAGAAATGATATAGAAATTCACTAAATAAAATGATTGGAATTCAAAAAAAAATTGCTGTTTTGTTTGCCTTTATCTCATCCATAAGCATGTTTTCCCATATGGACACAAAACCAAAAAAATGACTACATTTAATAGCCACTACTTTATGTCAAATATTGCAATATTAATAATTTATTAAAGCATCAGTGAAGAAAAGAACCCCATACATTGTTAATGGGAATGCAATTAGTACAGTCACTTTGGTAAAAGTATAGGTTTGAAAAAATGAAACATGAAACTATCATATATACCACTTTTGACTAATAAAGAATATTCTTTCTTTCCTTCTTTTTCAGGACCTGCAGGCAAGCACTTAGTCTACTGAGCTATCTCCCCAGCCCACCCAAGAGAACTTAAAGCAGCAAACAGGTATCTGAATGCCTATGGTTAATGAGGCAGTATTCATAATATCTAAGACATGGAATTCATTTAAGTGTCTGTCAACAAATGAATAGGTAAAATAAAATATGATACATGATGAAGAATTATTCAGACGTAAAGAAGGACAAAATCAGGCCCGGCAGGATGGCTCAGCGGTCTACAGCGCCTGCTTGGGAAAGCTTAGGCGGCTTCAGGGACCGCAGTTCCATCCCTGGCACCACATGCTGCGCCAGCCCTGCCCTCAAGGCAGGCTGAGCCGGCCATAAAAATAAATAAGGCCCGGCGGGATGGCTCAGTGGTCTAAAGGGCCTGCTTGGGAAAACTTGGGCGGCTTCAGGGACTGGGGCAGTTCGATCCCTGGTACCACATGCTTCGCCCGCCCTGCCCTTGGGGCAGGCTGAGCCGCCCATAAAAATGAGTGGATAAACAAACAAAGGTTCTGAAACAAGAAAAATAAATTAAAT
Organism: Myocastor coypus; assembly: GCA_004027025.1. Lineage (NCBI taxonomy): Eukaryota > Metazoa > Chordata > Mammalia > Rodentia > Myocastoridae > Myocastor > Myocastor coypus. Next base: position 3,009 of record PVJA010043087.1, on the reverse strand, counting down.
AAAATAAAATTTAAATAAATAAACAAATAAACAAATAAAAGTTCTGAAACAAGAAAAAAAATAAATAAAATTCTAAAAAGAAAAAGGACAAAATCTTCTCATTTACAGAGAAATAGATGCAGCTGGAGAACACCCCAGTAAATAAAAGAATGCTGATGCAGGGCCCGGCGGGATGGCTCAGTGGTCTAAAGCGCCTGCTTGGATAAGCTTGGGCGGCTTCAGGGACCGCGGTTCAATCCCTGGCACCACATGCTGCGCCAGCCCTGCCCTCGAGGTGGGCTGAGCCGGCCATAAAAATGAGTGAATAAAGAAACAAAGGTTCTGAAACAAGAATAAAAATAATAAATAAAATAAAAAATTCTTAAAAAAAAAAAAAAAAGAATGCTGATGCAGAAAAATAAGTGCTATAACTTTGCCTTCATATGTAGAAAGGAACAGCCGGGCGTGGTGGCGCACGCCTGTAATCCCAGCACTCGGGAGGCTGAGGCAGGAGGATTGGTACGAGCTCAAGGCCAGCCTGGGCTACAAAAGTGAGCTCAGGACCAGCCTCAACTGCATAGTGAGACCCTGTCTCAAAACGACAAAAAAATAAAAATTAAAATTAAAAAAATAATAAAATAAAATAAAAAAATAATAATAATATGTAGAAAGGAACAAACAAAAACAAGACAACCTAAAAGTAGGAGATGGGTATGCCTGAAAGCAGTGGGGCCTGGAGAGGAAGGAAGGGTAGGCAGAGGAAAGGTGGACGCCACACGATTGAGGCATAATGCATGCATGTACATAAATGTCACTGTAAAATTAACACATTGCAGCAGTTCTCAACCTGTGGTAGCAACCCCGGCAGGGGTCAAACAACCAAAACACAGGGGTGACCTAAAGTCATCAGAAAATGTTACTTATTTGGAATTACAGTTTTGAAGTAGCTACCAAAATTATTTTTTGGTTTGGGGTCACCACAGCATGAGGAACTGTACTGTGCAGTCACGGCATTAGAAAAGTTGACAACCACTGCATTAGGGGCTGGGGAGATATCGTTGTGGCACAAGAGCCTGCCTGGCAAGTGCAAGGTCATGAGTTCAAACTCCGGTGCACCAAAAAATTAAAAAATAAACGAATAAAATTAACATGTTAATAAAGAGAAGGAAAGCATGAAAATAAAACTTTTGTAAATGGAAAGGGGAGATAGCTCAGCAGAATAAGTGCTTGGCTGGCAAGCACAAGGTCCTGAGTTCAATCCACAGTTCCACAAAAAAAAAAAAAGTAAATGGAAACGGAGAACAGAAAGGAGGTGAGAGGAACAAGGAAAACAAAATCAAGATATATCACGTACAGGTACCAATTCCCTATGATGAATGGATGCAAGAATCCCCAACCCCGTTCCCAATAACTGTCACAACCCTCATCAAAAATTCTACAGCAAAAACATTTATGAGTAATATCTTCAAATACAATTTGGACTCAGTATTACTGTTTTCCTTAAAATCTCACAGCTTCTGATTACTTGAGATTATTAAAATAAACTCCTTAAAAGGTTCTGCATCTTCCAGTCTTATTCTCTCCATTGAGCCCCACCCCACCCTGTTCTTCAGTGGACCAGGACCTTCTCAGCCATGTCTGGATGGGCACTGCTCCTCCTGCCTGCACTACGCTCTTCCACTCTGCCACTAAGTACTTCTCATGCTTCTTTTCTTTTCTTTTTTTTTTTTGTCTTTTTGAGACAGGGTCTCGCTATGCAGTTGAGGCTGGTCCTGAGCTCACTTTTGTAGCCCAGGCTAGTCTCGAACTCGCACCAATCCTCCTGCCTCAGCCTCCCGAGTGCTGGGATTACAGGTGTGAACCACCACGTCCGGCTTCATGCTTCTTTTCTTTCCTATACAAAGAAATATCCTCACTGAGGAGGCCTTCCCTCACCTCTAATGTGAAGTTCGCCACCTTTATGGGCCCTCTCTGAGAGCACTATTTCTGATTGTCAATTATTTCTTTTGATCTCTCACAGGACTCAACACAAGCTAAAATCGTATGTCCATTTCGGTGTCCAAGGATGGAGGCCACCTGTCTCACTGGCCTCCCAAGTCCACAAGCAAAAGGACCATTTCTGCTTTTCTGCTCAAGGTGTTACACAGAGTATCCAACAGTGTTTCAGACCTAGGAAGTCTGTCAAATATCTGCTGAAAAATGTTGAAAGAACGAACGAATAAATGAATGGTTTTATAAAAGCCCATTCAGCACTCTGAATGTTCTAGAATATCTGGATGAAAGCAGAGCTAAAGAAACTGCCATTATATTGACTGTCCACAAAATAGTTAGCTTTACTATACTACAAATCAAGGGTGTCCACTGCTCTTCTAAGACACAGAAGTGCCCAGCATAACTGTGTATCTTAGAAAAATGAGATTAAATATATCGCAGGCTGCCTTTTATCTAAGAATTTTGTGAAATTATGTCTTCCAGGCTGGGGAGATAGCTGAAGGCAAGGAATGGCGTTCTATTCATGATACCACATGTCATGCCAGGTGTGGAGCTGCACATGGCAGCACCAGGCAGACTGAGACAGGAAAATCACTGAGTCCAACCAGCACAGCGAGACGTCGTACCGAACAAATAAATAAATAATGCCATTATCTCTTCCTATTCTTATTAGGGCTTTCAATTTTCTTCTATGAACAACTGTCTCCCAGTTATAGCCAATGTGAATGATGTAAGTAATCATACTTTATTTTCACATAACCAATAGAAAGCTTACAGCTGAAATTCTAACCCATATGTGAAAAGACAGAGGGCCAGAGAGATGGCTCAGCAGTCTAAAGTACCTGCTTAGGAAAGCTTAAGTGGAACGCTGGGAGCTGAGCCTGCGCACCCGCCGCGGGTAAGCCCCTGCGCCCCTCTGCCCCGCCTCTGCGTTTCCGCGACTAACTTCCTGTCCCAGCCCAGCCCAAACCCCACCGCTGGGAGCTGAGCCTGCGCACCCACCGCGGGTAAGCCCCTGCGCCCCTCTGCCCCGCCTCT
>PVJA010043086.1:0-16986 GCA_004027025.1 Myocastor coypus | reverse complement strand
TTCATATTACATTCAGGCTCTCTGCCTTAGCTCCCGCCCTAGGCTACACCCATAATCCCAGAAGTACTTCCACCCATAATCCCATCAGTACTAAAACCTATAATCCCAGGGATCATGGATCAAGTCTCAAACTCTAGAAGTCCCCGCCCAATGACTCCATGAGGCTTTGGGGGGACAACTAGACATAAACCATAACACTAGTACAGTAATAAAATAGCAGCCTTAGAATTTAAAAGGTCTCAGTTCAAATCTCAGTCTCACTATTTACTGGTCCTATAGTTTTAACATAGCATGGCACATACCTATAATCCCACAACTCTGGGAGGTTGAGTGACAAGTTAGAGCCCAGCCCAGGCAACTTAGCGCTACTCTGCCTCAAAATAAATAAATAGAAAACCAAGAAGAACTGGGAGATCAGACTTGGTGGTGCACACTTGTAATCCCAGCCCAGGGCTTGAAGCAGGAGGATCATTGTGAGTTCAAGGCCAGCCTGGGTAAGAGAAAACAAAACAAAACACTCAACCCCGAAACAAAAAGGAAGAGGTTCACTCAGCAGGAAGGTTCTGTGTCCAGTTTCCAGTACTACAAACACAAAAATACATGCAGCTCAGGCCTCCTGCTTCAAGAGCATGACTGAGGGCCAGCCCAACTCCTGCTTCTCCAGACCCACCTTTCACTGGCATTCAGGCCATGCTTCCCATGGGCTGCTCCCTGAAAGCTCCTGTGCACAGTCAGGGGTTAGGAGACTAGAACAGACTATTCCTAGGCAATGTGGGATTCTTCCAGTGGGCCACTTTGGCTTTGTGCCTGGTTGAGACTTCCCTAGGGCTGGCCTGCAACCTGAGGCCCTTCTGTCCCATTTCTGCTTCCCTTTTTTCCCTTTCCTATCAGAGTCAGAATGGCATTTGATGTCAGAAGTTTTCACTGTTTGGAGGTGGCCCTGTGTTGTTCTGTTTTGCCCCTCTTAGCCCTTTCGGGGACATTTCACCCATACAACCACTGTACATCTCAGTCACTTTCTATGTTGTTGTTATACTAGCCTGGATACCCACAACTTAAAGGACAAGAGACTTATTTTACTTCATAGTTTGTAGGGATTTCAGTCCATGGTCACCTGGCTCTGAGACAGGGCGGCATGGCCTTAGGGAAGCAGAGATAGAAGAAAGGAGCCTGAGAGAGAGAGAGAGAGAGAGAGAGAGAGAGAGAGAGAGAGAGAGAGAGAGAGAGAGAGAGAGAGAGAGAGAGAGAGAGAGAGAGAGAGAGAGAGAGAGAGAGAAAGAGAGAGAGAGAGAGAGAGAGAGAGAGAGAGAAAGAGAGAGAGAGGACTCAGGCCACACCCCCAGTGATCTGCCTCTTCTGACCAGACCCCATCTCTGAGGAGGAAGTCAGCTCCAAGCACCCGTGATCTAATCACCTTCCAGAAGCTCCACCTTCAAGCACTTGGGACTTTGGCTGGGCATCTAGAAATAAACCGCAAACATCTTTGCGCTCTCTGCTTCATGGAGGACCTGATGCATGAGCACGACTGGACACCTAACTTCTGTACTACTCAGTCTCCTGGGTGTGAAACAGAGCTAAAGCGGGCTAACTTTAGGATTTCAGTGAGAATCAATGTAAATCGCTACAAAACATTCTGTCATCCTGCCATCCACAAGCTACTGTTAATTCCTAGCTTTTCTTTTTAACCTCCATATTGCCCACTCCTGCCCCTTCCTACTGACACTCTCTTTGGAAATATGTTGTAGCTATTAGCTGAAGCCCCAAGCTATCAGTTACCTTGATGACACTGCCCCCCTTATTTAGTATACTATCTATAGAGGCCTCTGAGCAATAAGCATAATCCATCTTAATGATAGAACGAGCTAAGGAAATTAGGAAATTGTAGCCTACTGACATTCTTCTAGTTCCTTTTTGGTTTCTCTTTCTATTCCTTTCATATTAATCATGGAGGGAACAGCCTTCAGTTATATCTTGCCTACCTCTAATAAAAGCTATTGTCAGAAAAGACAATTTTGGGGCACCCTTTTGTTTAGCTCTGTCTAGCTGCCTGCTCTTCTCACCTATAGGCTGTGTCTGCCTTGGGCAGCAGGAGCGTGGAGCCGTAAGGCTCCTGGCCCATGAGTGCTGGCTGCCTCTCTGCCTGCTCTGGAGTTTGACTGAATAGAGCAGGGTTTGTTTATCATTCTAAGCACACTTCCTTGGGGCATAGTACACGAAAACACCTGTGTGGTATTCAGATGTCCTTAGTACAGACATGCTGAGAGCCAAGTCCACCCTCCCCTCTGATGGTAGAGGTCCTCAGAATGTCCTCTTTGCTGTCTGCACCTCTCTGGGCTGGCCCACTGAGATTCCTAAGTGCCTGATTAGTTAGGATAAACTGGCATGAAGTGACTTAGTAACTAGGGGAAAACTAGGTGTCTTGGGTTCATTGCTAAATGAATTGAACTTTTGGAATCTTTTGGAATGACCCTGGGAATCACTAGCCCTAATCCTTCCTCTCAGTATTTTTTGTTGCAGTGTTACATTTTTAAGTCACAAGCAACAGTCTGTAAAAATCACTTTCTTGTGTCTAGCCCAACAGCCCAGGGCTCCTGTGTAATAGGATGGTTCCAAAAAGTGCGGAAGAGGCTGCCTGGGCTGTTTCTCTGCCTTTGCTAGCACACTATTTCTAAGGCCTTCAAGGCTTTCATGTACCAAGGGTACGACAGGTGAAAAGGTCAAAAACAAAGAATAGCTGGGTATATGATAAATGCTGTTTATTTTTTAAAAGAATTTATTTTTATTTTATATTAATTTTTTCTTGTTTCAGAACTTTTCTTTGTTTGTTTATTTATTTTTGTGGCCGGCTCAGCCTGCCCTCAGGGAAGGGCTGGCGCAGCATGTGGTGCTGGGATCGAACTGCAGTCCCTGCAGCTACCCAAGCTTTCCTAAGTAGGTGCTTTAGACCACTGAGCCATCCTGCCAGGCCCCTAAATGCTGTTTATTATAAATATTTAAACCATAAACAAGCCCAAGTAGAGGATGCTGTGGGTATCCCACCCCTACCCTTTGACCCCCACCATTCCCCATGCATGCTACTAGTGTCCTCCTTCAAGAACCCATACTGAATCTGAGGACTTTCTTGGGCCTGCACAAGCACAGGGAAAGATGGGAGTATGTGCCTCATCAACAGTCCTCAGCGAAAGATGGCAGAAGCTGATGTGTGAGTGTTTCCTTCTTTGTTCTAGTATAGTATTTCAGTTACTCTTCTCTCTTTGCTGGGACAAGTATCTGACACCCAAAATGAAGGAAGGAAAGGTTTATTTAGGTCACAGCCAGTGGAGGTTTTAGTCCATATTCAACTGGATCCAAGGCAGTGTAACACATGGCAGAGAACAACCTTTCATGGCAGTGGCAAAGAGCAAGAGCAAGGGAAGAGTAGCAGCCACAATAGCCACAGAGAAGTCTGTCTCTCTTAAGGCTGTATGTCCCAGGCTGAGGAGGAAGTACTCACACCTATAATCCCTGCAGTACACATACTCATAATTCCACTGGTTTATGAGTTCATCACAAACTCCAGAAGCCACCCCATGACTGTATGAGGCCTTAGGGGGACAGCTAGACACAAACTGTACCAGGTGGGACCACTCTCAGGTAGTCTGTATGATTTTCCGGTTGCCTCAGTTGTTCATAGTGGCCACCTGCTCACTCCCTTGTCCTCTGTTGGTTGTCTTTTCCTTCCTGTTTCCCACCTCCACTTCCCTCTCAGTACTTCCTGGTCCAGTTCTCAATCATATGAAACTTCTTGCACTCAGTTCTTGTCTAGGTCTTCTTCCATGAGAACTCAACCTAGAACAACACACATAAGTATAATGACCCTCAGATAATGTGCCTATCTTTGATTAAAAGCCTTCTTATTGTTTACAGCAATGAATTCCAAAATTTTTGCTTATATAACATAGTGATATCTGTGCACCTATGTTTATAGCAGCCCAATTTGTAGTAGCCAAATCTTGGAAACACCCAAAATGCCCATCATTTGAAGAATGGTTAAAAAAAATGTGGTATATTTATACAATGGAATACTACTCATCCATAAAGAATAAGTTTGAAGACTTCATATATAAATGGATGTATATTGAACAGATACTCATTAGTGAAATAAACCAGACCTACATGTGTAAATATCGTATAGTCTCCCTAATATAAGAACTTTAAAGAAGAAAACAAGAACTTAAGGGCATAACACAGCTGAAGGTGTTATGGATTAAACAACGAAGTGACTGGAAGCAGATAAAGGAGAAAACATATCAATAGCAAAACCATACACTTATGTACAAAATTTTTGCTTATGCACCTTTATTAATATATCTTATGCATACTTATTTATAAAATATACTATCATTTACCTTTATATTAAAGCTACACCTTGGGCAAACTACCCACATTTCCAATAGGTACCAGTTACGGTTTAGTGCTAGACATCTCCCACATAGTCTTTTGTGCTCTTAAGTGGGCTTTTTGGAGGTAATTAGACAAAGGGAGCATGATACTCATTGATGGAGTCACTCACTGATGAGTTCATGGCTGAATGTGATGTTGGGAGGTGAGACCTGATTGGAACAAGTGGGACACTCGGGGTGTGGCCTGTAAGTCTATCTCCTTCCTTCCTTCCTTCCTTCTTTGATCCCCCTCTGTTTGCTGACGTCTACCAGAAACGTTTTCCCCTCTGTTGGTGTGGATCATTTCCCCAACATTTCCTTGAAACATGTGAGAACCCATCTGCTCTTGAAGACCCTATGGAGCCTCATGGTGGAGTGCTTATGTGGGCAAAGAAACCACCTCTCAGATCATGTCCTGCATAAACTTGGTAGGCTTTATGGGTCAACAGCAAGTGGGATCCAGCTTCCTCATGTCCTTGGTCACCTTGTGGTCCTGGTTGAGGTCCATGATCATGGGGTAGCAAAGAGCCATGCCTTCAGTGGTGGAAAGACAGATGGACATTTTTTTTTGACTTAACTGTGGTATACAACATGATCTAGGAGAAAGAGAACATTGTTGCATTGTCAAAATGGGCAAATGTAGGCTGGGGAGATAGCTCGGCAGTCTAAGTGTCTACCTGGCAAGTACAAGGACCCAGGTTTGATTTCTGGTACCTCATGCTGTGCCAGCCACGGAAACTAGACTGAGACAGGAGGATCACTATGAGTCCAAGCTGTGTGGTGAGACCCTACACCCAATAAATAAATAAATAAATAAATTATTTATTTATTTATTTATTTATCTATCTGTTTGTTTGTTTTTGTGGAGCCAGGGATTGAACTCAGGCCCTTGCACTTGCCAGAGAAGTGCTTATTTTAATGAGCTATCACCCTAGCCCCAGTAAATGATTTTTTTTTGTCTTTTTGAGACAGGGTCTTGCTATGCAGTTGAGGCTGGCCTTGAGCTCACTTTTGTAGCCCAGGCTGGTCTCGAACTCGCACCAATCCTCCTGCCTCAGCCTCCCGAGTGCTGGGATTACAGGCATGAGCCACCACGCCTGGCTAGTAAATGATTTTTAAAAAGGAGAAATCTAACATTCCTGGTTATTGATTCTTTTTGTCTCATCAACATTATTTTCAAATAGTGCTTCCTTTGTGATATGCTTCAAAGTCACCAGTCTGTTGGTGAGGCTTCCCATCATTATAAGTAGATATTAGAATCTGTAAGCACACCAAGGGCCAGGAGATAGCTCAGTAGAATAAGCGCTTACCTGGCAAGTACAAGGACCTGAGTTCAACCCCTGGTACTGAAAAAAAAAATTCAGAAACATTAGAATCTGTAAGCACACTTTAGATAGAAGAAGAAAGCAAATGATGAAGCTTAGCCCTTAGTGGAGAAGTTCCTGTTTTGAAGGTAGTTCAAGTTTTTTTTTTTTTTTTGGAGACAGGGCCTGTTTATGTAGTTGGGCCTGGCCTTGTGTTGCTCAGGCTGGCCTCAAACTCCTGATGATACTCCTGCCTCAGTTTCCTGAGTGCTTGGACCACAGAATACACCACCATGCCTGGCCTTGAGTAGTGTTCTTGTCTTCTGTCTGTCTTGTTTACAAAAGAGGTAGGGGTAACCTCAGTCCATATATTATATACCAGTTGAAATTCTTTTTTTTTTTTTTTTTTTTTTTTTTTTGCAGAACTGGGGATTGAATTTAGGTCCTTGTGTTTGGCAGTTAAGTGCTTATTCTACTGAGCTATCTCCCCAGCCCACTAGCTGAAATTCTTTAGATTCAAATTAAATACAATAAAAGTTACCATCTTTCTTTCCTCACCCCAGTGAATCTTGTTGACCAACCCCGGAGGTATTTGCCCCCTCCTTTGAAGGCTGTTTTCTTGCATCCTTTCCCCATTCCTCTACTTACATTGCAAGAGTCTCCTTGTCCTGCACCCAACTTCTACCTGCCCATTTTCTCAAGGACTCTCTGCTGCAGTTAGCTCAGTCTCTCTTCCGCTAGTTCTTTAGTCTTCATTCCCAGTCCTGACCAGTGCTCTCTTGCCATGTTTTTTTTTTTTTTTTTTTTTGGTGTTTTGAGATAGTCTTCCTATTAGCTTGCATTGGTGTCACAATTGCTATATATCCCAGATTGGCCTCAAGTTTAACATCCTCCTGCTTCCACCTCTCAAGTTCTGGAATTAGAGGCATGCACCACCACAACTGGCTTTCATCCATGTTTCATTCATCATTCCTTTCTCAAGGGCCTCCAAGCTGTTTCAGCCAGAAGGTCCTCACTCTGCTGCAAAGCCCTGAACACATCTATCCTTCACTATACATTTTTAAAAAGTCACTGGCTAGCTATTTGTCTCTGTATCTCAGCTCTCATAACTGCCCACAGGCCAAGCCACTAGATCACAGAGAGGACAGAAATTTAATTGGAAGTGACATGATATTTATTAGGTGTCATGAGGTCTTATATGTTAAAATCAGCCCACGGGCCTGGGGAACATCCTGAACTCAGCACAGACAGTGCTGTTCCGCCCTCCTCAGATCTGCCTCCTTTGGTGACTCACTAGGGCGTGGCAACCCTAATTGGTGCATGGCACAGGAGCAGTAAAGAAATGATGGAGAAGTTGCTCTGATTCCAGCTGAGAGGACAGAACTGTGCCAGGCTCGGAGTGGTTAGCTTGTGTTTTTCATGCATTTCAGATTCTTTTCTGACTTTTGAGACCAACCCATTCATAATAATAATTTTTAGAGCCCATAGTTACTTTTAAAAATTACATCTCCCTTAGTATGGAATTAACCCACTTTAAAAAGTTTATTAAAATAATTTTCACATGGCATATACTTCACCTATTTAAAGTAGATAGTGATTTTTAGTATAGTCTCACAATTGCCACCCTAACCCTGTGATGGTCAGTTTTATGTATCAACTTGTTTATTCAATTAAACAACAGTCTGCATGTTGCTGGGAAAGTATTGCATAAATGTGATAAAAGTGCATAATCAGGTGACTTTATTTTTATTTATTTATTTATTTTTTTTGGCTTTTTGAGACAGGGTCACACTGTGCAGTTCAGGCTGGCTTTGAGCTCACTTTTGTAGCCCAGGCTGATCTCGAACTCGCAGCGATCCTCCTGCCTCAGCCTCCCAAGTGCTGGGATTACAGGCGTGAGCCACCACGCCCGGCTGATCAGGTGACTTTAAACATGGGAGATTATCCTGAATCCTTTGGGAGAGCTTTATTTAATCAGGTGAAAGAATTTGGGAGCAGAGCTGTTATTTTCCAGAAGCAATTCCTTAGGGCCCGGCGGGATGGCTCAGTGGTCTAGAGCGCCTGCTTGGGAAAGCTTGGGTGGCTTCAGCGACTGCAGTTCAATCCCGGGCACCACATGCTGCAACAGCCCTGCCCTCGGGGTGGGCTGAGCCAGCCATAAAAATGAGTGAATGAACAAGCAGGGGTTCTGAAACAAGAAAGAAAGAAAAAAACAAAACAAAAAACGGAAGCAATTCCTGAGACCGCAGTGTCAGCTCGTTCCTGGGAGTTCTAGCCTGGCCTTTCTGAAGGCCTGCACTACAGATGTTACATTTGCCTCACTGGCCCTACGATTGCATAAGACAATTCTGGGAAGCAAATCTGTTTATATCTTCCGTTGCCTGTATTTATTTGCCTGATCCCTGGCTGGTACAGACATACTTTTATAAAATAGAAAAACAAGCAGGTGCAGTGATGCAAGCCTGTAATTCCAGCTATTTGGGAGGTAGAGGCAGGAGAATAGCACATCTGAGGCTCGCCTGGGCAACTTAGCAAGACCCTGTGTCAAAAATTCTAAATAAATTAAAGGCTGGGGATGGTAGAGTGGCCCTTGGACTCAATCTCAGGAGCACCATAGCTCTATTTCTATCACTATCTATAAACTAAATGCTATTATCTATCTATCTATCTATCTATCTATCTATCTATCTATCTATCATCTATCTATATCTATCACAAAGTTCCATTTTCTACAGGAGCCTAGCCTTTCTTATGATCTTTCACAATCTTTTCTACCTTTGCTACATAGTCTTAGGGTTATTTTTACTTCTCTTTCTTCCAAGGTCTGTCTCGGGTTTAATGCTGAGTATAGGCAGGTACAACTAAAGATGTTTTCACCATTACCAGAATGATTTATTGGGAGTCTATCTGTAACTTTCTTATTGTAACTTCCACCAGGATGTAAATTCCACAGGTATGAAGATATTTGTTCTGCTTGCCATCTCAAAAGCCTGGGGAGGGCATGGTGGTGCATGCCTATGGTCGCAGCACTTGGGAGCTGAGGCAGGAGTATAATTGTGAGTTTAAGACCAGTCTGGGCTACAAAGTGAGTTTAAGACCAGCATGAGCTGCATAGTGAGACCCTGTCTGAAAAAGAAAATAATAAAGAAAGAGCCCCAAACCATGCCTAATGCATAATAGGTAATATTATTAAGAGGTGAAACCTTTAAGAGATGATTAGAAAGAACATCAGGGCTCTGCTCTCATGAATGAATTAATGTAATTGCCTCAGAAGTGAGTTATAAAGGACTGGTTGGCCCCCCCTTTTTCTTTCTCACCTTTTTTTGCCCTCTGCCATGTGATGATTCAACAAGAAGACTCTCACCAGGTGCTAGCCCTTCAGTCTTGGACTTAGCTTCCAGAACTGTGAGAAACATTTTTTTTCACTACAAATTACCTACTCTATGTTATTCTTTTACAGTAGCACAAAACAGACTTAAATAATACTCAGCAAGTATCGACTGGGTGGATGGATGCCCGCACTGATGTCATAAACTACTAGAAAGGGGAAGAAGGTCTCCTTTTACATCCTCTGTACAGACTAATAGTGTTAAAAACAGACGATGTTTCTGGTACATTACAAAAATGACTCCAAATCCTTCTATTATCCTAAAAGTTGACACCTTCTTCTCCATTCCTTAAATTTGTGCATGACTTCGCAAATAGTTTAGACAATAGGACATGAGTCAATGTATCAGTAGCAGAGACCTTAAAATGCTGGACTATTGAAGTTTAGGTTTGGCACTCAGAAACCTTATGTGAGCAATTCTGAGGTAGCTTATTAGTGGGTGAAAATCAACACAGAGGACACAAAGGCATCCAACCCAGCACTACCAACATGAAAGTGAAGTCATCCTACACCGTGCAACCACTTCCACCTGCAATATGCCTACAAATATGTGAGCCAGCCCAAACAGAACTGCTCAACCAATCCATCAAATCATTAGCAACAATAGGCTCACAATTTTGGGGCTGGGAAGATTGCTCAGTGGTCTAAGTACCTGCCTGGTAAGTGCAAGGACTGGGGTTTGATACCTGGTACCACATGTTGTGCCTGCTCTGGAACCCCATGCTTGCTGTGCTAGCTGCTGAAACTGGATATGGTGGCACACACCTATAATCCTACAGTGGAGAGGCTGAGACAGGAGGGTCACTACGAGTCTGATCTGTTGAGCAAGACCCTGTATCAAATAAGTAAATAAGTTTACAGTTTTAAGATACTAAATTGAGATCATTTGCTATACAGCAATGTATGACAGATACAATATTCAATAACTTCCTAGGCTCAGATGAAGGAAGATATGTTAGCCAGATGTGGTGTCGCACACCTGTAATCTCAGCACTTGGGAGGCTGAGGCAAGAGGATCGTTGTGAGTTGAAGACTAGCTTGAGCTACAAAGTGAATTCAAGTTCAGCCTGAGCTGCATAGTGAGGCCCTGTCTCAAACACACACACACACACACACACACACACACACACACACACACGCATGCACATGCAAGATCCGCTATCTCAATCCTCAATTATTACGCAGGTCCTATACGCCAGGATTTGTGCTTGGCTCCAAGAGTATGGAGATGAAAAAAACGAGGTTCTGCAAGCTGCCTTAGACATGATATCATAACTGTAAGGCAACAAGAATAACAATAACAAAAAACCAGATAAACTGCATTTCGCCAAAATTAGCCACGTGAAGCCTGGGGCACAGTTCAGTGGTATGGCATTTACCCACCTTTCGCAAAACCCTAGTTCAGCCCCCTGCACCACAAACAAACAAACAAATAAATAAGAGTTTTGTGCTTCAAAGAGCATGATCAAGAATATAAAGGGTGGTGATGCACACATGTAATCCTAGCACTCTGGGAGGGTAGTGCAGGAGGATCACAAGTTTAAGCCCAGCTTGGACAACTCAGCAATCTAGTAAGACACTGTCTCAACAAAATATAAAAAAGGGTGGAGATGTAGCTCAGTGCAATCTGCTATAACACACACACACACACACACATGCATAAATACACAAGCATGTGTGTAAAGAATATAAAAGACAACTGTCAGAGTGGGAGAGACTATGTATAAGTAACATAAGATATTTGCATCCGGAATATATATGTGTGTACATATGAGCATAAATATGTCTGTATAAACATATAGAAATGTATGTTCTTTTTTATATTCTTATATTTTTATAATTCAGTAATAAAATGATAAATAGCCGAACTACAAAATGGGCAAAGACCTGCATAGATATTTCTCCAAAGAAGGCACAAAAACGACCAACAAACACATAAGAAGATGCTTGATGTCATTAGTCAGGACCGTGCACATCAAGACAGCATGAGGGCTCCAGGGCTATAGTCAACAGTGCTGTGTACTGGGAGTTTGTCATGTGAGTGCATTTTAGGTTCTCTTACCCCACATAAAAAGTAAATATAACTGTGATAAAGTGGATATGTTAACTTGGTTGACTATAAGAATCATTTAACTATGTATATCTATATCAAAACATGTGTACCCTAACTATAGGCAATAAATATTATCATGTATAAAAACAGAAGAAAGAAATTTTAATATTCAAAATAAAACCCACAATGAGATATCACTCTGTAGCTCCTCAGACAGCTATAATGAAAAGATAGTGAAAGCCAGTGAGATAGCTCAGCACATGCTTAAGCAAGTGTAGAGACCGGGGTGTGATCCCTGACACTGCATGCTGCACCGGGTGCAGTGCATTGACCTGGGAACTGAGTAGGGGCATGGTGGCACATGCTTGTAATCCCAGTGCTAGGGAGGCTGAAAGCAGGCAGATCACTATGAGTCTGAGCTGTGTAGTGAGGCCCTGTACCAGAGAGAGAGAGAGAGTAACAAGTATTGGTGAACATATGGAGAAACACTGCAAGAGTGTAGGTGTAAAATGATGTAGCTGTTTGGGATAAACAATCTGGCCATTGCTGCAAAGGTTGAATATAGTTACTATATGACTTGGCAATTCACTCCTAGATGCAAGTATATACACAAGAGAAATGCAAACACATACATAGAAATTTATACATAAACATTTATAGCAAAATTATTTATAATTGCCCAAAGTGAAAAAGACCCATAGTCCTTCAATTGACAAATGGATAAGCAGAATGTGGATACTGGCACCATGGGATATTGCCACTAAGACAGACTGATACGTGCACAGTGCAGGTGACTTTGAACACATAATGTTAGGAGAAAGACTCCAAACACACATGAAACAAATACCGTGCAGTTCCACTTACAGGCAATGTCTAGAAAAGGCAACTGTGTACATCAGAAGGTAGATTAGCCCTTGCTGGGGCCTGAGGGTCGGCCTATAGGGAATGATTGCTAACAGGCACAGAGTTCAACCTTGAAATGATGAAAACGTTCTAAAATTGTGGCGTAGTGTTAGTTGCACAACTCTGTGCGTATACTATAAATGTTGAGTTATATACTCTAAGTGGGTAAATTATATGGCATGTAAATTATATCTCAATAAATCTGTTTTTAGAAGTTCAGCCTGTTGGTCAGGGACAAACAATGGTTAGTGAATAGCTGAGGTCCCATCTGTATATTCTTTTTTCTGTATATTTCACTTTCTGTCTCAAATATACCTAATGTATTTATTTAAACAACAGTATGCATAGGAAGGTACATATGAAGATGCAATATAGAAGACAACAATGTTTTGTAATCTGCTTTAGAAATTTCAACATACATTGTGAGAAATTTTCTATGGTATGGCATATTCTTTAGCAATACAGAATCTTAATAGCTTCTTAGTATTTCATTGCTTGGCTAAACTTTATTTGACCAAATCTTTTTTAATTAGGATGAGGCTATTATAAATGGGTGGGGTTTTTTTGTTTGTTTGTTTTTTGGCTGGCTCAGGTGGCCTGAAGGGCAAGTCTGGAAAGGCACGTGGAGCTGGGGATTGAACTGTGGTCCCCTGCACCTGACTGAGTTTCCCCAAGCAGGCACTTAAACAACCAAGTTAACCCGCAAGGCCTCCTAAATTTTTTTTATTTACATTATAAAATTCATGGCAATAAAAAGGCAGTGAGTTTTTAAATTTTTTGGCAGCATCTGTAGTCCCTTTTCAGTGATCAATAGACTGGATCTCTTTTTAAATTTCTAGTAAAGCACAATACACATATGTAAAGCGAGTGTATCCGAAGTACACAAGAGAACATATTTTCAGAAACAAAATACACTCCTGTAAGTGGTATGCAGCTCCTGAACAACATGACATTTTCAGAAGTCCCCTTCATGCTTCTGCCTATCAGTTCTTTTTTCTTTTTCAATTGAATATCAGCTAGCAGTAGATCCAGTTAGCAAATCAACACTTGCCTTTGGAACAGAGTTGGTGCGGGCATCACAGATAGCCACGTAATTCACACTGCTGTCTCTGTTCAGTGTGGACCGACTTTTCTGCTTTCAGAGTTCTGGCATCTGGCAAGCTTAACATTCACTTGAACATTAAGTGTATCTGTGTATAGCTTCAGTCGCTCACCCCCTGCACTTGACAGACGCCAGTGAGGAGAGGCTGCCTAAGCATTTGTGGGCATGAGTCAGGTGCTCTAACCTATCGGAACCCAAACTGGGCAGCGTACTGAAATCCCTGGATATGTAGAAATGTAATGATGCTTGGGACCCCTCTTCACAGATCCCACATGAACTGGCTGGAGGCATAGCATGGACATGATTGCCACATGCAGTCAAGGCTGACAACCATTGCTCTTAACTCAAATTCCCTTTGGTTTCTGTGGGCATACTGCTTAGAGTTCACTGAGGTAAGGATTAAATGCCACGTCTCTTTGACTCCATAATGGGTAACACATGCCAACTTTTTCATGCTCTGGGCTTCCTTGAAGGGCTTGTGCAACAATATTGTGACAACACTTCATTCTTGCCATAGGTTGAGCAGACAGCGATTAAGGTGGTTGTGGGTTGCTTAGCCCGAATGGGAATTCAAATGTCCTTCCTCAGATGTATTTGATGTGCTTTCCTGCCTCTACTATAGATAATGTGTCATGACAAAATGCTTATTGGAAGAAAGGACAGTTTGAAATGTGGTAATTTGAGATGTGTAAACAACATAAGAGGAATTTGAAAAGCCATCACACATGGTGTATTTGCTTTGTTCCCTGGCTATTTCCTGCAGAGGACACAAGCTTAAGACTCTCTCAGGTAGGAGCCCAGACAGCATACTGGAAAGAAGATTACAGGAAGTTCCTTTATAAGTTACCTTTAAGAAGGAAAAGGAGGGCTTGGCGGGATGCCTCAGTGGTCTAAAGAGCCTGTTTAGGAAAGCTTGGGAGACTGCAGGGACCGTGGTTTGATCGCCGGTACCACATGCTGCGCCAGCCCTGCCCTGAGGGTGGCTGAGCCGGCCATAAAAATAAATAAATAAATAAACAAACAAAAGTTCTGAAACAAGAAAAAAAATAAATTAATTAAATAAAAAATTCTTAAAAAGAAGGAAAAGGAAAGGCCAGTGAGGTAGTTCAGTGAACTGAGCACCTGCTTAGGCAAGCACAGGATACCACATGCTGTGCAGGCCCTGCGGGCCACACAGAACAGAAGGCTGAAAACAGGAGGATCACTAAGGAGTCTGAATTGTGCATTGAGACCCTATACCAAATATATAAGAATAAGAGGGGTGAGGAGTTAGCTCAGTGGTCATTTGCCAGCACCCACCTGGCAAATGCAAGGACCTTGGTTCAGTCCCGGGTACAGCAAGCTATGCCAGCCCTGGAACCCTGGGCTTGCTGTGCAGGCCATCAAAACCAGGCATGGTGGCACACACCTGCAATCCCACCATTAGGGAGGCTGAGTCAGGAGGATTGCTACCAGTCTGAGCTGCATAGTAAGACCTGTATCAAATAAATAAATAATTAAAAGGAAGGAAAAGGAAGTGACTTGTTTATGACCAGAAACTGAACACTTAAGAAAAGGAGAAGAATTGGAGCAAAATAAGAGAGATGAGTCTGTCCCAGACACTTCAAGGTGTCCCAGGCGTGTAGCCGGGGGTGATGGCTCACGCCTGTAATCCCAGCACTCGGGAGGCTGAGGCAGGAGGATTGGTGTGAGTTCGAGACCAGCCTGGGCTACAAAAGTGAGCTTAAGGCCAGCCTCAACTGCATAGTAAGACCCTGTCTCAAAAAGACAAAAAAAAAAAAAAAAAAGATATCCCAGGCATGAGGTGAACACACAGTAGAGGGAATGATTTGTTGACAAGAGTAAGCAGAACCTCCCAGGCTTCCAATACATAGAAAACATGAGCAAGTGTCATGTGCGAGACAGATAGGGGAATAAAGAATGAAAGCGGAGGCACTGTAAGAAATACCGCTAGATTCCCAGGTAAATCACAAGTCTCTCCAGGGTTGCTGTCCTAGACTCTCAAAGAAGAATGCTGAGGCGTGTGCCGACGCTCCCAGGAGTGCTGTGGATCCTGGCCAGGAGGTCTGCTCCAGCAGAGCTTGGAGCCGGTGATACATTTCCCCATGTGATTTCAAAGCAGTAGTGGGTTCTGTCTTATATTTATACAACCAACAGAAAGAACCTATTTTAGAGAAAACAGGCAAAGAAGGGAGCTGAGGGTAGCAATTTGTAGCCTGCTCTGTAATTTAGTCTGGTATTCTCTGCTGACAGAGAAAATAGTCCCTGTGTTAACAGACAGCGAGGACAAGAGAAGGAAGCATCAAGCAATTTAGGCCGCGCTCCCAGAAATCTCAATCTTTTGGATAGGGAAGAAAACTTCTGGACATTTTTCCCCCCATTTTACAATCATAAGAAGAAACTGGTTATTTGTGAAGAAGACAGATGCACAGGTTAAAATCTAAATGGGTGAATGGATTGATGGCTAGCTGGATAGATAGATGGATGGATGAATAAATGAACAGCACAATGATAGGGTAAGAGGAAACGATGGCATTGTCTAAGAGCATGGAATTTGAAGCCAGACTTTTGTCTGGAATTGAGTTGCAACTGCCACTGACTAGAGTGACTTTGGGCTGGTTATCTAACCTCCTTATGCTTCAGTGTTCTCATCTGTAAAATGGGTTAAAGAAGTAGGTACGCATCAAGAGATACATCTCATGGAGCCTGGCACTAAGTAAGCCAATAAGAGGTTTTTTTTTTTTTTTTTTTTTTTTTTTTTTTTTTTTTTTTTTTTTTTTTTTTTTTTTTTATTGCAGTATGATCATTAGTATAACATCCCAGGGTATTAGAAGGAAGCAGATGAAAATTCTCTACGCCAGCCTGAAGTCATCAGAGATAATTACCCCCCAGGCCAGCAAAGATAGTGGCCTGGGATGCGTGCTAACTGGTGAATTGAAACTACAAAGAGGAGAAGACAGTATTGCCATACTAGGTAGAGGGGAGAGGTTTTGTGAGCAGGGTTGTTTTAAAGCGATTTGTATGTTTTAAATTTCAGTTGAGTTTGTGTTTGAAAAACTAGACAGTATATTTGAAAACATATTGGTTGCATATTTGAAACATATGTGAAAGCCACAATTTTTTTCAATGCACAGAAAATGAGTGAAGTACTGGGATATTAAAGCCCACAGTGTCTTCAAGTCTCCCTAGGGTTTTAGAGACCACAGCATGGAAACTATACTAGTCTGCTCTTCTACTGCTTTTTAAAAAAAGTACCAGAGGCAGGGTAATTTATAAAGAAAAGTAGTTATTGAATTCATAGTTTTGGCCATCCAAGACCTACTCAGCACTGGGTGATAGCCAGAGTGGTGGCACATGCTTGTAAACCCAGCTCGTGGGAGAAGGAGCGTGAGCTTGGAGCCAGCCTGGGCTGCACAGAAACACACTGTCTCAAAATAGAATAAGCAAGCAACCAAGTAAACAAGCAAATAAACAAGCAACAGCAACAACAAAAACTAGCATATAGCCTTATGATGGGAACCCACACAACAGGGAGAGATCATGCAGTAACACAGAAAGCCAGAGACAGACTCAGGGATCACAGTTGCTCTTTTATAGTAATTAATTCTCTAGGAGATGAGCATTAATTATTTGCAAAGGCAGCACCTGCGATGACCTAACCATTTGCATCAGGCCCCATCTCTTCATTTCAAATTTTTAGATTTATTTTTACTAGTCCATGTGTGCAGTACATAACACTTACATTTGTTGTGTGGAGTTGGTGCATGTATAAAGCACATCTCAGTTCCCTTTTACACCTCTTTGCCCTCCCTTCT